>LBNU01011066.1:32659-44363 GCA_014162995.1 Artemisia annua
TTTTGCCATTTTGTGAAAGTTCAGGGACTGAAACTGTCAATTGTATCAGTTTTCAATCCTTTTGTATCTGAAACACATAAAAACATGTTTTTGTGATATTTTATATATTTTAGGGTATTTCTGTGTGTTTTCAGATGTTTTGGCAGTTTAAATGTGATAAAAATGATGAGTATTTGCACACTCATCACGATGCGCAAAGGATCAGAGACTGATAAGCTTGACACTACCAGCAGTTCAGTGACTCCAGTCACCCATGGCATGGATGCAGATCTTAGACCTGTTAATGAACAAATGTCATGTGCTGAGGTACCTATAACTGTTCAACATAATGTGCTATATAATGAACGACAGCATACTGATCAAATCAAACTCAATTATGACACAAATTTGTTGGAAAAGACTGATAGCAATACCATGTCTAATTCAACAAATATGAGTCATAAAAGGGGAGAAAGCGATCAGGATGCTGAACTTGATGACTTGTTAAGTTCTGTGTTTACGGCTGATGCTTTTAAATCAAATGATATGGTTGATAAAGAAGTGTTTAATGAACTTTCAAAAAGATTTTTACAGCTTGAAAAACATTGTATTTCTCTTGAAATTGCAAAGCAACAAAAGGAAGAAAGTCTTCAGATTAACCAACCATGTAAAGATCCGGAACTTCCTGATTTCCGTGAATTCTTTATGATTAATGATTTGAAAGCTCAGCTTGAAACAAAGAACTTGACAATCAAAAACCTGAAAAACCGTATTACTGAGTTGTGTGATATGTGTAATGAAGTCAAAGCTAAACATGACTGCGCTGTTATTGAATTGGAACATAATGTGGCTAATTTACTTGTAAAAAATGAGACTTTGAAACATCAGTGTAATGAATTGTGTGAATCTATCAAAGATACTAAAACTAAGATGTTAGAACAGATAACCTCTTTGACTGCCAAAAATGATGTTTTCAAAGCTCAACTTCTGGAAAAGGGTTTCACAATTGCAGCATTAAAAAATGAGCTAAGAAAAGCAACAGGGAATAGTATGAACACTAAGTTTGCAAAACCATCAATCTTGGGGAAACCTGTGTTACCATCAAATAGAAACCGATCAGTTGTTAGACAACCGACTGCTTTTAGATCTGAACGTCCAAAACTTTCAAAAACACGGTTTGCCTCCCAAGTTTATGCGGAACAAGTTTTGACAAAACCTGTCACTCCACATTATTTGCGTAAGACTATTGCTTCTAGTTCTGCTAAACCTCAACATGTAGCCACTCCTGCTCTTAGCTCCTCTAGGATTGGTTTGAAAATAGTGTCAAAACCAAGCATTAAGATTCAAAACACTTATGATATAAATGACTTGAACAAGAACTATGATCTAGAAAAGGCTAGGAAAAGGGCACTACTTCATAAGGATGGTATCTTAGGTTCACAACCTCGTATGATGCCTCCTAGGTTATTGAGGAACACTGCTAAGATTCAACCGGTTAAATCTAGGATTTGTAGTAAGTCATCTACCATGCATAAGAAGCAAAATAAACCTATAATTTCTCCTAGGTGGTTACAAACTGCTAAATCTTTTGAGACTAGGAATATCGATAAGTCTTCCACCATGCATAAGAGGACAGCAATCCTATACCTTGCCAAAAGTGGATGCCAACTGGTAGAATTTTTAAGGACGTCGGACTTAAGTGGTTACCTATCGGAAAGTTGCTCACTAATGGCAATACCATGGTTGACCGTGAAACCCCTAAGGGTTTGGATACTGTTGACACTAACCCATATATATGCAATCAAGTTTGTGATGTTAGTGCAGGTAGTCCTTACTCAGTTGCAGGTACATCATTCATTCAATATATGAGAAAACTCAAAGTCTGGAGGCCTAAAGCAATCATTTCTCCAGCTTCAGGAGTTTTGGAATGTCGATGTTGATGCATATGCTTTATGACGTCTGAATACATCAGTTCAGGNTGTTAGTGCAGGTAGTCCTTACTCAGTTGCAGGTACATCATTCATTCAATATATGAGAAAACTCAAAGTCTGGAGGCCTAAAGCAATCATTTCTCCAGCTTCAGGAGTTTTGGAATGTCGATGTTGATGCATATGCTTTATGACGTCTGAATACATCAGTTCAGGCCTCGTTCTTCAATGACTATGACGTTTGGATAATTCAGTTCAAGCCTCGGTTCTCAATTTCATCATTATGGTGTCTGTTGACAACACTTCAGGCCCCGTTCATCAATGAAAAGAAAGGTGTACGATTCAGTGCGCCTTATCTTCGGAAGAAGAGAAATCTTCTTGGTTTTGATCATCTTCAACAACATGCTTCATGCTTTCTCCATGTTCGTTCATTCATCAAGTAGATCTACCTATCTTTGATCGAATTCTTATACATTGGTCAATCAAAAATTACAACCTCGTTTGCAATTTTTGAGGGGGAGAAGGGTGAATGAAATACATGATTGATAGTATTTTTCATTCACTTGCTACTTGGGTGAATGAAATACTTGATTGATAGTATTTTTTATTCACTTGATACTTAATCAAAAATGGCAAACTTCGTATGAAATTTTTGAGTGTATGCTTATTCACTTACCTTGTATGCAATTTTTGGTTTTTGTGCGTATTCAATCAAAAATGGCAAACTTCGTGTGAATAAACTACATGATTGAGTGTATTTTTATTCACTTACTGCATGATGATTGATGCTTGAAGAATGGTCATTCGACTCTCCTCAGACACCTAATGCTCCGTTTACTAAGAATGACTGGGATTTATGTTTTATGTATACTTCCAAGCTTCAACAAATGGTGAACATCTAGTTTCTGAAGCTCCTTCTTCGGTTTCTGTTGGCTCTTGGTTCATCTTCTTCCATCTCCATTGAGCAAGATGCACTAGTTTGAAGTATTTCTCAGAATACTCACGAAACCCAATCTCCAGTTATTCTTCAAGGTGTTGATGATGACTATCATGATAATGCAGCTGCGGGGGGCAATGAATAAATAAGTCGCTTTGTATTCGCTGTTCCCTGAAACGACTCTGAAGAATCCGCTGTCTTGAGTGGATTGCTGTATTCCCCTTAATGTCACCGTAAGTCAACCACAAAATATAAAATAAGAATGTCGGCTAGAAAATTTGGAAATGGAAGTCAAGTGATCACAGAGTTTATGGTTTAGTTAATTGAGATTGAAGTGAATTTCACGGTAAGTGTATTAGTATCTTGATGATCCTTGTCGAGCTTATAATCTCTACACTGACGAGAATGTATCTAGTTATTTGGTAAATCTTTCTTCTATTGCCACAAAATAACTATCACATTCAGTGCACAACTCACACGAACGTTGTCGGTATCAAGAGGTGATGTTACGTCTTATACTTGATGGTTGGATGTTGAAAGAGTATAAAGTACTTAGGATTCGATGCATGAAGTTCTACACCGCTCTTTGTCATACAATGTGCAAGTTTAAGTCACAAAAACGGGAATTCTACTTCATCTTCAAGTTGGGGAATATGGGTTACTTCACCAAAGTGGTCTTAGCAATAGCGACTTTTCATAAGGTTGACAAGATAGATAAGAGAGTTTTTCTTTGCAATGATTCTCACCAAATACGTTTAAGTCCAAAAGTGTTCTCTCTCATGATCTTGAGTATAATGTTGATGTGAGCATACGTGGAGTACTATTTCTCGGTTGTTGTCCCAGCGAAATTTGACGGCAATAAGTGAAACGAATGTGTGTGAGTGAAGTGAATGAGAAAAATTGTTTTGATTCGGATTTATACTACAAATTATATGGAATTAACAATCAAAATTAACTAATAAAGCTAAACGTACAAGCATATTAAGCACAAATGATAAAACCATAAACGCGAATTATTAAAATAAAACGTCTACGTAACAAAATAAAACGCGAATTCTAAGCTACACTAAACCTACGGGATCAAATTTAATTTTTAAAACTTAAAAATGATAAGAGAAAATTTTAGGAAAAAGTAAAATATTTTTTTGACTTTTTATTTATTTTCTATGAATTAAAACTATTTTTGTATTTTTATTTAATAAAAGAAAATCAAACTAATTTTAAAATGAAAAATTTACTCTACAAAATTATTTTCTAAAAATCTTATTAAAATGTAAATGAAATTTAGAAATAAAAACAGAAAATATTTTTGTATTTTTGTGATTTAATTTGAAATTAAAAATGATTTTAAATTCTAAAAACTATTTAAAAATAAAAAGAAATAGTAAATGAATTCAGAAAATTATGAAATTTTTACAGAAAATCTAAAACTTTATTTGAAATCTAAGAAAAATATAAAAAAGTAGGAAAATAAGCTGAAAAGTGCTTATTTGGAAAAAGCAGTTTGGAATAAGTGCTTATTAATAAGCACTTATCACCAAAGTTTATAAAACTCTCACAAATGGTTCTAAGTCCTTACTAAAGCTCAAAAATACTTAATTCAGACCAAGTTCAATACCAGATTATTCAAATGGAAACATAAGCAGTTTGCATTAAGCAAAATGAATAAGCAGTTAAGCACTTAATAAGATCAGAAGCTCAGGAACTAATCTTAGTACTTATGCAAGCTCAATACTACTCAAGTACTCAGTTATACTAAGGATTACAAGCTAAAAATCATAACTGCAGACCCTAACTGAATTCAGCATAACAGGTTCTAAGCCCCTATTTAAAGCACCAATTAAGCAGTTCAAATAAGCTGTAAAGTTGAAACCTAAGGGGGCAAATGATCAAATACCTAACTGAGATACTAAAAAACCAAAAAGCCCTATGCTAAATAAGCTAATTGAACATTAATCTGACCTAGATCAGATGTGCAAAACTGGAACCAAAAGAAAATTGCAGCAGCTTTACTTGAACCAATTGATTTTTTTATTTGCAACAATAGTTTGACCAAATCCAATTTCAATGATTCAAATCTATCCCTAAGTGTAAATTGAACTTATCTAACCACTGAAATCACAACCACAAGCATAAAATGTAACAGATAATCAAGTTCACAGATTCAGAAATGCACGAGCACAAACAGTAATTAAATCAAAAGCTAAATTTGACTTTTATCTATATATCCTACTGATTTTATGTCATCATTGACCTACATTAACCTAAGTGAGTCTACAAGTTCAGAAATCTCAGAAGCAAAACAACGAGAATACCTAAATTGCAGCAGATCCAAACACCCTGCTACTAACAGTTTATACTAACAAAACACTAAATCCAGCTATTAATCTCAACCCTCTATAACCACCTAACTGAGAAATTTCCAATAAGGATCAATGGAACAGTAAACAACTACAATTAACAGCAAAATCTCAATTTCACAGATCCATCAACATAAGAACAGTATCAAGTTTCGTTATTCTAAAACACATAACAACATAAAATGGATACTGAGTAAGCATATCAATTCAAGCAGATAAGCAGCAGATAAAACAGAAGCTAAACTATTATATTGTAAAATGCATGAAAGAGCTTAAAGTAGAAATGAAATCTTACAAGTCCAAACCCTAACTGACATAGGGTGAGTTCCAATCCAAGCCTATCTTTGGATAGGCTTAAACCAAACCTCTGCAACTCTAAACCAGATCTGAATCACACAATATCTTCATAAACCTCTTCAGTTTACTAATTGACCAAAGTAATTGCTATAGTACAAACAATTGAAACTCCCAACAAGCTATCAATTAGCTTATATGATCTGAAAGAACGATTATTGAAAAGCTTTTGAATAGTAAACAACCATTAAGTGAAATGAAAGTTTAAAAGGTAAATTTAACTAGTAAACTTGAAATTTTATTAAAACAAAGGAATGGATTACAATACTGAATGAAAAGCTGGTTACAATAAGCTAAACTAGAGTTACTCCTAAGCTACACTAATATAACCCTAATCCTAACCTAATGACTAACTAACTCCCTAACTCGTGAGAATGAGGCTCCTTATATAGTAGTGAGGAGAGAGCTGCTCAGAAGTCTCTAGAGTAAGAATCATCTTCGAATATTCTCCCTTAGATCCCTTGTAAAGCTCTTGAACCAATCAGAGGTCACCATGTCATCCTTGTGACGCGTCCCAGCAAATGAAACTCTTCCACGTGTCATTCCCTGTTGTCAGAGGTGTCAGGAGGTGGGGAATTGACCATTAGACCCTTAATACGAGGTAATTTGAGGTGGAATTGGTTAATTTGAGGGAATGGTAATTTAGGGTTCTTGGCTGGTAGAATTGGGGAAACAGGGTGGAAAGGGCGCGTTTGGTATTTTTTATACTTATTTGTTTTGGAAACGAGTTTTGGATAAGGTGTGGGCTGGGTGATGTTATATGGTGAATGGGCTTGTGGGCTTAGTAAGTAAATGGGACTTATGAGTTTTTTATATAAAGAGTAATGGACCAGCTTATGTTTGCTATTGGATTTATGTTTTAGTGAAAATAGCAAGGACTAATGTTGTAACTTGCTGAAACTTCAGGGATGATTTCTGTAGCATTTTTCCAAGGACCATTTGTGCCAAGTGATGATACTCAAGGGTAGACTTTGACATTTTAAGCTCAAATATGATCCAAACTAGAAAACTCTTCCCCGACTTCGGCTTATGAACCTTTTCTTCCATTCCCGTGCTCGTGTTGCCGTTTTCTTTGATTTTCATCCATTATTTCAACATCCGTACCTGCACATTGAAAAACGCAAAAACACATATATCTTTGGCAATCGTTAGCGTTTTTGGTCTTTTTGGTCTTAAAATGACGAATAAAAGATATGTGAATTCACACATATCAATGTGTTGCCGATTTTGAAGTTTCAAATCCAGCAAGGGAGAAGGAGACATACATCTGAACGCACAACGAGTACACATGATAAGCTGTACACTTCTCAGATAAGTGACTTCTGAGAAGACAAATGTCACAACTGCAGAAACAATCAGTGTTTTAACTTGTTATCCTGTGTATTATTCCAACAACGGTGGGGAAGCGGTCTCTAGACAACTTGTGATTCACTTCAACTTTCAGCAGGAAGTAATGTGGGAAGAATATTGGGATCGTGAGATGATATTGCTTATCGACATCTTCGCAACGTGCTGATATGTTTTATGATAAAGTGCTTCTGGTTAATGTCTCATGTACACAATGGTGTGCGGATTTCGATAAGATGTGAGAGATAACTGGAATGCACTTGGAAAAATGAAGTTGTCGATCTAATAATCCCCTGAATAGACAATTGTTCAAAAACCATTGAGTAATGTGTACATTGAGGACGCACAACAAGGTCATGTGACAGAGCTTAAATATTTATTCTGGATTGATAACCGCAGAGAAAATCCGTGTTCTATCTTGTTACTTCGGTGTTGTCGTTGTTCTTCGGGTTTTTCTTCGGTCTTCATATAATGAGACTGTTTGCGTCACTTCTACTGCATGGAGAAGTGGTCTCATGATGATGATTGTCTGTTTTAAGGGAAACTACCAAAGCTTAACGTTGAGGAGGCCAAGATTCGACGATTTGGTGGTGCCTAGTGATTAACTCAGTAGTGAGATTCTAGTGATTTGTTAACTACTTGCGCTTGGTGAATTGTTGTGACTTAAGTCGTTTCGATTAGTCTGATTGTAATTTGACGTTGTGAGTTAATCCTTACGACTTGACTCATTACGATCGAATCTATTGTAACTTGACTTGTCGCGACTTGACACTTAGTGCAAATTGTGACTTATCCAAGATCTCACCCTAAGTCTAACTCACATATTACATCTTTCGGTTTCTTTTGTTGACTTTAGTAAAATCCCGGGAGAGAATCGGTCTCTCGGTTTAAGTCACAAGAGTTGTAAAATCCCGTTTAAGATTATTTCATGGCATCTACAGCTTCAGGAACCTCAAAAGCTTTGGTGGTGAAAGTTTAAGAAGTGTTGATTACTGTCTTCTTCAACGTACCGACTAATTCTCTCTATTTGGTACTCATGTCAACATCTTCTTAAACCAATCAGTAATTGCTCAGGGCTCAAGAATTCATGAATGAGTTTATCGGGATAGTTAGATTCGGGAACTACCAAGGTTGACACACGTATGGGGTATGGAGATTATGTCTCCGGTGCTACAGATCATAAGGGATACCAAATCTACTACTTACAAACCCGACAAGTCTTGGAATCCGTTCTCATCACATTCTATGAGCTTCTAAGCAAATGGCTTCTGTACACGTCAGTTCAGGACCCACACTTAACCTTTGACACCTGGATCAATTTATTCAGGTTTTGTACAGTTTACCACTCCTGCATGTACCTTATGTACCTTCTACTGATAGGATTTGGAGATCTTGGCTAATCTAATGGTTGATGAATGTTTCGAGCCTTTTGATCTTGGCTAATCTAATGGTTGATGAATGTTTCGAGCCGCCAAAAGGTGATACACCGGTACCACCAGCCATCGCAGCTCATGTTCCAAACGATCAAAATGGTCCATCTTGTTCTACTTCAATGGGTCAAGACGCTCCATCAGCAAGTCATTCATCAACTTCATCATACATACAATCTCCTTCCGTACATCAAGGTACTGCAGTCGACGAATCGTTTGAAGTAAATCCATCTGCTCCACCTGGTGTTGCTCCGTTCTAAAGCACATTTACTCCTGAATCTTCATCTAAGGCTTCTTCTTCAGGAGATCTTAACACAAGCACATCAGCTTCCTACCTACAACCACATGATCATCACAATAATGGAATTCCTTTTCAACCGGTGTCCACACATAGTGATCTGAACACACATGCCTTGCGGTGCTTCTATAATTCCATACTATCCGAAGTCGAGCCTAAAGATTTTAAGATTGTCATATCAGACGAATGTTGGTTTAATAAGATACACGAAGAAAGACATGAATTCTATCAACTTTGGTATGGGAATTGGCACCATCTCCAGACTGTGCAATGATTATTACTCTTAGATGGATCCTGAAAGTGAGATCTGATGAGCATGATAACGTTCTGAATACAAGGCAATGGTTGCTGCTAAGGGTTATCATCAAAAGTTCCCCAGTGGTGTGGTGGTACTTCAATTCGCAAGGACAGAGTTTCAGCTGGCAGATTTCTTCACTAAAGCACTTCCTGGAGAACGGTTTCGATTTATTCTCCAGCAACTTGGTGTGGAGAATCTCATGCCATTATTACTCAAAAGTCGTCAGGAAGAGAATGAGGAGTAATGGATTCGCTTCAAATATCCTTTTATATATTATATAAAACCCAGAAAAGAAAAATACAAAAATATAAAACCTATAAAACCCATAAAAATCTGAAAAATAGAAAATACCAAAAATAGTTTGTTTTTAAGGCATGTCTTCTGGCATCGATAACATTTACGATCCTAGAAATGTCATTCAATAATGACACGGGTTTTTAAACGAAGTTCGATCAGAAGTTCAAAATGTTTTCAAAACATGCCTTATATGGCTTCCAGTTATTTCAGACTGTAACCCGCACTTAAATTATGGTTTGCCATTACTACAGATGGCAACCCGGTTTTTCAAAATCTGAGGAAAACTCGTCACCATATTTTTCACTGTGTGCGGATAATCCGAAAAGTTGTACGCTTCAGTGCAACCTTTCTAGTAAAAGAAGAGAAGTCTTCTTTTCCCAAAATTTCTTTCTTCTAAAATTCTTCAAAAGAGATTTTGTGGTGTACAAGGTGGCTATCGGATTTAAATTTTCTCAAATGCGTTACCGCTCACATTAATGGCTATTAAACGTGAAAATTAAAAACGGGTCATTAATTGAGGGGGAGCGTATTTGCTCAAAATTTCTGCTCCTTTAAAAGCTTTGTGCACCAGCAACAGTGAAATTCAAAAAATGTCTCAAAATCAGTAAACGTTTAAAACGTATCACATTTCTCTCCAAAGCTTCTTCGAAAATCATTTAAATCAATTGGGATCGCAAAATCTCAAAAGATTTGAAATTTTATGATCGGGGGAGAGAATGTGATTTAAATATGAAAACTGATTTAAATGTGATGTTTTTGGAACTTAAAAGGATGTTTTTGGACTTAAGAGAACGCTCCCTTATGTGCTAAAATTTTAAAAAATTTTGGATTTTAATCAAAGCACATATTGAGGGGGAGCAAGTGAATAAATGTGATGTTTTTTTGGACTTAAAAAGATGTTTATGGACTCAAAAGATCGCTCCCTTATGTGCTAAAATTTTAAAGATTTTGGATTTTAATCAAAGCACATATTGAGGGGGAGCAAGTGATTAAAAATGGTGAACGATCTCGAATGAAAGCTCACCCGTATGTGCCAAAGTTTTAAAACTTTCAAAATTGATTCAATCAATGTGCACATATTGAGGGGGAGCAAGTGGCTAAGAGTCTTTCGCGTGTGTTTACAATAATAAGTAGAAACCGTGAATTGCTTATGACTCAGAATTTGACTCATGAATTGACGAAACATGAAAAGTCGTGAATCAAAAAGACTAGTCCTGGCCGGGTAATAATTTCAAGCTGGTTTACCAGTGATGTAAACGTGTCTCGAAGAGGACTGGTCTAAGTAGAAAGTACCGTTTCGAGAAACTCTTCTTAGATGTATTCTTTGACGGGTCTAACTTCCTTTTTAAGGAATGTTAACAACTTCAAGTTAGTTATTAGGGCTAGTTATCACCTAAAAGCTGATAATGGATCCCTTTAACTAAGCAACGTAAACGTGTCCCTAGGGTATATGTCTATTAAGAGCCGATCAATTCTAATAAGTGCAACTCACCCCGACATGTGCAAGTTTCTTTTCTTTATCTATGAGCACATGTTGAGGGGGAGCATTTGGAAAAATGATAAAACACTCAAAGTGTTAACAAAATGTATTTCTTATCATAAACACTTTGAGAGAATTTTCAAAGATTTGGTTATATGGCGAGTGTGGAAAAATACCAAAAGACCGACCACTTTAATTTAAAGCATGGAGTTATAAGGATGGTAAGGTAAGGTATATGTTCCCATGATCCACCAGAACCGGAGGGATCTTCCCAGGGACAATCCAATAGATAGATTAGAAGTCCTTAGGAATGATTGAAAAAGGAGAAAAGTGAGAAAGGGAAGAGTCCCGACTGAGACTGAGCTAGGACTGGAACAAACCCAACAAGGTTCTAGTAATGATGTCTCGGTAAGCACTGAAGGGGTTGAAGAATTAAAAAGAAATGAAATGAAAAAGGGTGAAAAGAAATAGCCCTCCAATTATTCAACCTTAGGGAAGAAACCGGGTTCAATTCTTATGCTACTGGTTGAAACTAAGGTAACACCGGTATTGAAGACAAGACGTCATGGACCCAGTGACGCACTGCATTAAAACCTTCTTGCCACTCAAGTTCTCTTAAAAGAGCTTGTTTCATTCTCACGGGGAACCGGTGTAATCTATCGACTTGTCTCTTAGAGCTAGTTGATATTGAAACAGGAGACCCCTCCCTAGTCTCCGAATAGGATAACCAAATGTGCACTTATCGAGTCTAGAGCCAAGAGATGCATCAAAAGATCTCATAGGAACACTTGATACTTCTACACTGGTTGTTCAACATTAAGGACACCAGATGTAATATTTTGAGTCCTACGCAGATCTTAGCAATCTGCCAAGAACACTTATGAGGGAATATACCTAAGTATTTCCCAATGATTGAGTGGAAACTCCTGCCAGGGTCAACGTCAAACAGCCCTGACAGCAGGTCACTTCGATAATCTCTTGTGGATTACGCTTAGT
>LBNU01011066.1:44720-60949 GCA_014162995.1 Artemisia annua
CAACATACCAAACTTACCATGTTCACCACCATCACTCAAAGTTCCACATGCTCATACCAACATCAAAAGAGACGTCAGAACTGTTCAACCGGAAGATCTACTCAACAAAGATGTATAAGCATGTTGGAAAGTTAAATCACCCAAAGACAAAGAAGTGACGATTGATGCCGATGCTGAAAAGATGCACGATTCCATCATCCATGCTACACTTCAACCACTAGCCACTCATGATCAAGGAAGTGGCCCTTCAACTATGCTTCCACACTCTGATCAACGAAGATCAATATCCAGAAAGTGTAAGCATGACAATCACAAAAACAATCACAACATACAAAGAGAACGCATACACTCTAAGATGACTTGAAGCTATCTATTGGATGAAAGCGAAGAGCAAAGAAAGTCAAAGATCATCATGTACATCAAGGAAGTCATCTTGAGTCGTAAATCAATGAAGAATCAACAACTACGAGCTACAAAAGCATCTACAAAGATCTCAATGCAAGAATTCAAGAATGATTTTCAGGGGTGACCTCCCTTAGGGGGAGATTATTAGGAATACGTTTTTTGTATGAGAAAGATTCGGTCACCCCCATATATGATTAAGCATTGTTTAGCTCGTAGTAGTTATATTAGTTAGTAAAACGTAGATTAGTAGTAGATTAGTTCGCGGAAGAAGGACGGGTCTTTACCCACTGTATACCTGATCCGCAGCCCAAGTGGCAAAAACCCATGTACATATAAATACCCTCTCCATCCTTTGAGAGGGTAAGCCTTCTCATAATCTATTTTCTTTTTTTCTTTTTTTTGATTTTCTCTCAAGGCTTCACTTTCTTTCTCTCTCTAACTTTCTCTCTCTACATTTCTTTCTTTCTTTCTTTCTTGTAAACGAACCAAACCACAAAGAACAATATGTGTTATGAGCTTATCTAATATCCTACATAAATACTAAAAAGTTAAATATATATTTCACAAGGACTAAAAATGTCATTTTTGAAAGTATAAGGACTAAAAGTGTAATTATTTTTAAAAGGGTACCAAAACTGTCATTTTGGTAAAGTACAGTCAGAAATGGAATAACTACGAACGCAGGGTGTTAAAATGTCATTTCTGTAAATTATAAGTTAAAAATGCGTATTATGCAAAGTTAAGGGACTAAACTTGTAATTTCACAAACATCGGTATAAATGGTTTCTTTGATAAATATAAGGACCGAAAGTGAATATTTGGAAAATCTATATAATAAAAGAACACCATAGATAATAGTAGGGGTATGCATCGGGCCGGAACCCGACCCGTCCCGACCCGTCCCGACGAAGCCCGAATCCCGACAAGCTTGAAAATCTTAACCGAATCCCGACCCGATTCTAGTCCGAATCGTCCCGAATCCCGTCCCGAGTCCCGAAACGAAACCGATTTGTATGGTTTTTCTTTGTAATCCCGACTTCGTCCCGACTCCCGACCCGACCCGAATCCCGACAAGCTGAAAAACCCAAACCGAGTCCCGACCCGAGTATGGTCGGTTCGGGATTCGGGACGATTCGGGACGTCGGGATCGGGACGGTTTTCGGGTGTCGGTCGGGTTTTGCTCAGCCTTAGATAATAGTGCCAAAAATTTCAATTTACCAAAGTTCAGGGACTGAAAATGTAAATATTCACTATTAAGTGCAGAAATATAAAATTCTGGAAAAGGTTTATTAAGAAACTTTAATAAAGACACTGATATATGATAACCTACCACCCAACCAGAATACTCAACCTTAAAAAGTTATAGGAATTGATCAGCATTGACCATCCCTATAGGTTAAGCACATAATGGCAGAAAATGTTATATATAACATTGTTCTTAAACTCTAAGCATTATACACAAACACAAATCACCCACACCACCAAGTACTGAGATCTCCCATATTATCCAGGTTGCGTGTTGGAGCCGTTCACCCGTTGCCTTTAATATCACTTAATTGCCTACACCCACACTCTCGCATGCGAGTTCATAGTCCCACTTTTTACATGTTTTACAAATATGTGAGGAGATACATGCTACACCTAGAACACAAGTATTTCATTATGTATGCTTTTATTGAGTGATTATTGCATAAGACACTCTAGTTGCCCCTTTATATGAAAACCCCTTATATCATGAACCTTAGTCACTTGCTAAGTTGCAAGTGAACGCGAATACTGTGAATAGATCTATTTGGTTGACAACCCATTTGTGCTAGTCCGAGATATTTCCTTTGTGTTAGTCGGATAGATAGCTAGATGCACATTATTTGAGTATACTAGGAAAATGGCAATATTTCTACACTAAGGGCCCCTATATTATGTCATTTTATGATACTATATGTTAAAGTTGCATTCATGAGACTTATGGCAATATGTATACCAAACACCTCACTACACCTGAAATACTTATATTGTGTTCAACTAATATTTCAACTTATAAACACTATGGATTCACTCAACAACTTTGTTGACTTTTTAGCATGTTTATCTCAGGTAAATGAAGCAAGCACGTGAAGGCATGGAGTGGCATTTGACCTAGAGTCCGTGGTGTAAAATAAAATAAATCAGTCATGTCAAACAATTATGTCACTGTCATTTGTTTTACTATTGAAACACTATCGCTTTTGAATTCAATAAAATGACTATTAAAACGTCTGTTTTGAGTCGTTTTCTATGATTATTAACGTGATCCTCTACGTAACACTCAAATTAGACTTCCGCTGTGTAATCAAATTTTGGGGTTGTTACATTATGAAACTCGCCTTAATAAAATGGTGAATACGGGAAATAATACGTAAGTTTAACGAGCAAAAATCCTAACCGCGACCTAGATAAATAAGTCGTTTTAGAAAAATACGATGTGTACTATATGCATATAAGTTTTATAAAGTTTTATCAACCTTATATACTTGTATTGAAGTTTTATAGAGTTTTGTAAGTCAAATCGTTTAAGAAAAACAAGCAAAACCCGTTTTTAGTTCCTAAAACCCTTTAACTATATTGTTGTGTTTAAATAAATAACGACTATAAATGGACGTAACTTCTTCGTTTCTTGCCCAATTTTGTCAATTCAAATCCCTAAATGTAGGTAAAAATATCTACTTTCAAGAAATCAAGGTCTCGGTGTGTGAAAACATGTTTTAGGTGTACATTTATATACAAATAGTGGCTGACCCATTGTTTCAGTTTTAGACAGAAATTTACCTAACTTCACGGTGCCATAACTTAACCTCTTTGAGTGAAATCATAAAAATACTTAAAAAAATTCTAAAAATTATAAATTTCGGCTAGGAACCACTTAAGACCGATATCTAACAGTGGTTGAAAGAAATGTTACCAAAAGTTATTTTAAAGTGGTTTTAACTAGTTCATAAGTTGACTGAAAATTATGGACAGTTTTAGGGTTTGTTCAACTAAGCTCAAATCAAGTTCTACGCAACAAGTTTATAGAGTTGATAAAAAATAATGCATGATAAGTTAAATATAACTGAATAAAGTGTGAAAATGAGTTTATGAAATGCTTACAAGCGTTTGTCATGTTTGATGCAAAAGAACTCTTAGAAAACCCCAAAAAAATCCTAATTTGAATACCAACCCTAGCTTCTTGATTACTAACCCTTAGCGAAAGCTTAACCAAAGTTGAAACCTTTGTTTTTCCACCCTTAGGCTGCCGTGAATATGAGGAGAGAAATGAGAGAGTTTGCGAGTTTGTTGTGTGAGAAAAATTGATAGATAGTTGGTCCTATATATACTAGAATTTCAAGGTAAGTTGAATGGTCTTCTCTTGGTTCACAAGGCAATATAAGACCAAAACAAGAAAAGAGTTAAAAGGGTGTCATGTGACCTTGCATTGGGCGAGGGTTTGATAGTGAGGATTTGGTGGGGGGGGGGGGAGTTGCTATCAAGTCTTGTAACTTTTGAGATTAGCTTAGTTAAGGAAGTCGTGAGGTTTTAGGTAAAAAAGGAGTGTTGTCTTAAACACTCATACATGCTCGGTTATGTTGAGGTGTAGGGGGGATTTCAAATTTTGAATGTTATAAGTGTTATTGTGTGTGTATAATGCAAATGTAGTAGATTGGTAAAGTATTGCATGCATGCATGCATGAGACATAATGCAAGTCTTAAGTGATTTACGTAAAACTTATGAAACCAAATGTAAGTGACTCCTTATGAAAGCCATAGAGTACTTAGTTGACGTAGACTAAACTTAGTCTAGTGCCGGTATACGTTCAAATTTGTTTTCCGTTTTATGCGAGTTAACCTAACGGTTATACATTAAAGTAAGAAATCACATGTTCAAAGTAAAACAGTTTAGGTTTCATTATTAACCTGAAAAATGTGAGTTGTCAAAGTTTGGATACAAGTGGTTATGTGTGTTTATTTACCTTAGAGTGCTAGGTGCAGTAACACTTATTGGTGTGTTATTTGTGTGTCACTCATCGTACTACCAATAACACACTAATAACTAAAATAGTCTCTCAACAAAAAAACTAATAACACCTACTAGTACATGTGGGTCTCACAAAATATCCCATAAAAAAACACCATACTCACTCATAATTTTTTTTAAATACTAGTGGCACCGGTTGGTGCAATGGCTATGGACAATGACGCAATAGGGACGGTGCAGAATGGCACGAATGGCGGCGCCATTAGTGCTGTTTTTGGGCGAATGACGGATGAATGGCTCATTGCACCGTTCTCTCTTAGTGTAAAAGTAGAGGAAATGAGATTTTAGGTCATGTGTTACAAGAATATTAATAAAAAATGGGGGGTTTTTTTTTAGCCGAAAGCTAATGCAAAGAGCGAACAACCCACCTATACCACGTAAAACCTGTCACGATATCTACATAAATTTTCACATACATGTCAGCGCCACATCATCATTCAACATATTAACAAGTATCATCAGCTTTAAGCTCAAATGGTTATCGACTTATCGCTATTAAAAAAAAAAAAAAAAAAAAAAAAAAAAAAAAAATTATGACCCACCTCACCTTGTGCACACCAGCAATATAACCTACACTAAATACAATCTCCTCTCACTATCACACAAACATACACTTACATTCTACTTCCAACATTCAAAATCTAAGCTTAACATATCCATTAATGGATCTCAAAAACATGTTTTCTTTCCGCATTCATCTGCATTGTCTTTAACTCTGTCACCGCTCAATCCCCCTCATCCGCCCCACCCACCCACACACCCACCACACCACTCACCACCACAGCGCACACTCACCGCCACCCTCCCACCGCCACCCCACCACCAGTAGCCGCCTCATCCCCACCACCTGCTGCCACCCCACCACCAGTGGCTACCCCTCCACCAGCTGCCACCCCTCCACCAGTCGCCACCCCACCACCAGTCGCCACCCCACCACCTGTCGCCACTCCACCACCAGTTGCTACCCCACCTCCAGTTGCCACCCCACCACCTGCTGCCACTCCACCACCTGCTGCTGTCCCAGTGGCTGCACCAACTGTGACTCCATCAGTTGCACCATCACCATTGACATTGAGCCCACCATCACCACCCACCGAAGCACCTGGTCCGGCTGTTTCTTCCAACGGTTTATCTCCAGCTCCTTCAACAGCTACTGATGATGTGGTACTTACTACGTTACTTAATTTATACTACTAAATTATTTAACCATGAAGTTTATTTCTTAGATCTAACTATTTTGATTACTACATTCGTCTCCATGATATTTCATGCGTCTCAAATAACGTACATTCGATTAAGATTCCCATAATAACTATAAAAAGTTATTTGTAGTAAATGATTACCTTGGGACGAAAATGTTACGTAGTTCATTAGCTTGTTAAAGCTATTAAGTTAAACCGGTTAAACAAGGCAATTAGGTCGAACAATAGCAATGTAATTTTATAAATGTACCGATTTGGTATGTGAACTTTAAAAAAGTTGCAGAAATCTAACGAATTTTCATAAGTGTTCCAATTTGTTACGTGATTACATTTCGTAACCTTTTAGTTCCACCACCGTCTAGGAAACTGAATTTTTTGGCTTGGTCCATCTAACCCGCTTTTCGATTATTTTCGGACTTTAGGCTGACCATCTCAGAGTGTTTACTCGGAACGCGTTTTTTAAGAATTTTTGTTTCCATTAAAGCCGAAGCAATCAAATTAGATCTAGCTTGTTAACTTATCGGGTCGGGTAGTGTGAGTTTGGTGTGTTAGTTAAGCGGGTTAGGACATTGGACCTAAGTAGTGTACGTAATTATACTGTGAAACAGTAAAAGTCTACTTTAAGTGCAAGTTGGATAAAGTAAGGAGTAGGTTTCTTAACCTATACTAAAAATAATGCTAGTCACGTGATATTGATGAACCCGATCCATTGAGATCAGAACTTAAAACACTTGTTTAATGTATAGCTTGTCGTTGTCGTGAGTCTCAGTAATATGCGCACCTGATCTCTGCACCACATTTCCATTTTTTAATCGAATTCTAAATGATAAACTATAATCATAATTTTGTCGTTTTCATGTACATTTGAGAGTATTTTAATGTTAAAAAAATATTACACTATTATAAATTTCATCTAATCATTTTAAATTTCCATTTTAGAACTATGACAATGAACATCAATGTAGAATTACATAAAAAATTGAGCAAAAATGTAGATTTAATAAATGTTAACATGGGATACGAATACATTGTGCTATTCTATGTGCTAAGCCTTTTTATTTTGTAGAACTTGGTAGTTGGTCTCATTTTGCCTTGTATAGAAGTGAGATATTCATATGGGTGACAAAAAGAAACTAGTTAGCTTTAAATTGGTACCATCCCCACCGCAAATGCTTAAATTGACGGGTCAACGAGGTCTCTATTAGAGAAAGTGGCCAGGGTTTAAAGCCCACCTCCTGATAAGTACAATTACTGAGACAGGTGCTCATTGCTTGAGGCCGGGTCCTTGGAGGAGGGTCCGGTTGGCATCCTTATGATGCATGGGACCAGGGTGATCTCACCGTTCTTCACCTTTGGAGAGTTAGCATTCCCTATTTGAACCAATTTGGGGCTGGGCTATCATGGGATGTAACTATAATGCATTCCCTATTTCATATAATATCAATCAGGTTTTGAGCTCTAACATAGATGTAGATTTTGTTAGCCGCCTACGTTGCTTTATAATCTTAGCTCATATTGGTTATTCATCAGAGGAGACAGTTTTTATGCGATTATAATGAGTTGATTCGGGTTCTATTGACGGTGTGAATTCAGTAAAATAAGTGTTACATGGATACTTTTTATGATTGTCTAACATAAGTGATTGCATTTGTATTGTAGAGTGGTGTAGCGAAGATGGGGTCGATGGTTGGAAGCTTGGTTTTCGGATGGGCTCTTTTTTACTCCCTACTCTAGAGACGTATAGTATTCCGATCATCTACAGTCGTGATCTATGATCAATCTCTATATATTTTTATCTCTTTTGCCACTTGTTTATTGGTGTAGCTTGAGAATTTTCTTTTATTTCATTTCATTGTATTCTGAACTCTATTTAGATGGGATTCTTTTGAGGATGATATTTTATGTATTTTGAGGACTTATTATGATCATTATATTATTATTTGTTAACTTCTACTACTATTCTTGTTAATTGTTATCTTGTTCCACCAGTTACTACTACTATGTGTTTGTGACTATGCCAGTACACGGTGAGGTTTCTAAACCTATAGAATGAAAGTACAATGGAGACATGAAGTGGTAACACTTTATCAGTTTACCAACATTCACCAATAATTTATCAATGTTACATAACACATGATTTGGATTTAAAGTCTTACTATATCATGTTAGAAAAACAATCTTAACCACTTATGCAACTCTGATACAAATATCAAACTCCAGGCCGAAAATGCATTGGTGTTCAAGTATCTATTGCACTCATTTTATTCAGAGATTTATTAATTGGTTTCTCTGAAAGCACACGTTGAGTCGTTAGCCGCCCCCATTATAGGGCAAAAGAGGGCCTACAAGACGTCAATTGCACCGTTGGTGGCGTTATAGGTACCGCCGTTGTTGATATAATGTGGGTTTTGTATATGTGTGCTTTTTAATTCAAAATTTTGAATCTATATTAACAGCAAACCATTTTTTTTAATACTCCTTTTTACCATAAAACAACCAACGTATATGGGTCCAGTGAAATACACCGGGGAAAAAAAAGAAAAAAAATCTACGTGACAAAGATGTGTATAATGACCTTCGTCGTGGTCTTCTATATCATCTTTGGCAACGATATTTAGAGCACAACGAAATGTAGTTTGTTTTCGTGTATTGTAATTTTATAATTCACGAAATGTAGATTTTTTTATAAATAGTACTAATATTTATTTAGGTTTATGAAATGTCTTTGTTTCAAAGAAAATGAATAAGAAAAATAAAAACTTACATCCGCATGAATTTATAACATGTTATAAATAGGCAGGGTATTTTTATGGTTTTGTTTATAGGTTAAAACAAACGTGGCGGTGGATAACCCACCTACAAGAGGGCACAATGCAGTCGTTACCTGACTCGTTATATTGTTATAATGTAAAACGGACGTAAAACACCGCAAATTGCACCATGTCATGCTTTATACGCGAGTAAAATTTTCTTGCGTTGCAGGTATAACGAGCTATTTGTGTGTTTATTTTTTTTTTTTTTTAATTCAATTTTTTGATAAAACAACTATAATTATTAGTTTTTTATTATTAATTTTTTTTAATAAATACCTCATTTTACCATCCAACAAACAAAAGCATTCACATTTTTACTCCCTTTATATACTGTCTATATAGAATTTCAATATCAGCTATTCCGACGAAGAAAGACGAGAATTTCAATATCAGTTATTCTGATGAAGAAAGTCGAGAAATTGTTGAGGTTTTACGATTACCATGAACATTATGTATCTTTTGATGATGATGAAACGACTAGTTCAAAGACTCAGACGACCATACTACGGGATTATGTTGGCGATGTACAACGCCTTTAGGAATATTTTGTTGGCGATAAACAAAACTACTCCGATAGGAATGTTAGGCGACGGTTTCGAATGAGCTAAAAACTGTTTTTAACAGTATTTAGAGGAATTTGAAATTATAATGTTGTACCTATTCCCGAGCAATTTTTATTTTTTTGGTCATGGCTCAATGCGGCCAATAAATAAGTATTATTACTTTAGTGAAATGCATATCTGCGTACGATATGTGTTTATTTTATGAAATGCAAATACGTCTGTTTCTTTTTTAAAAAAAAATAAAAATTGCTGTGACGGGTGACGTTATAACANGTCTAAAAGTTTAGTACGTATGATATTTACTCATCTAAAAGTCATGCTTCAAGGAATGTAGTTAGATGCTTGAGGTAATTTCTAAAGTCATGAAATTATACATGGTACTATTATTATATCAATTTAATTTAATCCCTAAATTTAAGTTTACTTTATTTGATGATACGTTGTTATTACTATATATATTAAATCAAGATCAAAACGACGTCGTGTATGTAACAGTACATATGTTGGGCTCCATCATTTTTTTTGGCCCTACTACATGCGCAACGGTCCAATGCCATTTTAACCGGCCTGTGGCTCATTGTAAAAAAGAAAAAAACTTAAATACGTAAAAATACTTCCTAAATGTTGTACGATCGAGGCTTGATCAAAAAAGTTGTTGTATAGGTGTCAAAGATCCTATGGTTTACAGAGGTATTTGTAGTCATGATCTTTTTTCATATACCAACCTTATGTACGATGTTTGCTATTTTCCAAGGTAGAAGCTTCTCAACACTATATTGATATACATTGTAAAAAAAAACAATAGATCCAAAAAAGAAAAGAAAAAAAGCCATAAAGAAACTCCAAAATTCATCATTGCTACATTTGCTCCAAAAAGAGGTAATGCATTAGTTACTTATGATGTTATCTTTGTTTCTTGCTTTTGATTTTGCCGTTTACGTTTAGCTTCCTGCTTTGCATGTTTCTTTGCTTTGTTTATTGTTGCATTTTAACAAATACATCAAACGGATTATGTTAAAAACATACCACTATAAGAAACATATACACATTCTACAGTCTAAAAACGAATCCTATCCTAATCTTAGATAACTCGGTTTTTTTATTTGCTTCTCCATCTATCGTATTCATATAAAGTATACTAAAAACGCTAACTATGATGCCCCGCGGCGGTCCGGAGCCCGACTAGTTGTTAATATTTAATGTATATGTTGCATGATTAACATTCTGTATGTGTGATTTAAACTTACCCGTCTTGACGGTCTTCTTGTTTCAAAATTCAAACTAGTCATTTATGTATAAAAGTTTCAAAACGGAAGCCCAATACAATTGGGCTACTACACATAGAGTATATATATATTATTATATAACTCACATTTTAAATTGGCCTGAACTTTGAGCTTGGTTTTAGGGGTGAGCAGAAAAACCGAAATATCCGAATAGACCGAAAACTAAATCGAACCGAATAAAAAATAATTGAACCGGACTAATAACCAAACCGACTTTGCCAAAACCGAACCAAACCGAACTTTTAATTCGGTTCTCGGTTTGGATATGGTTTTGGTAATCAAAACCAAAAACCAAACCGAAAACTGAATTCATATAAACTTATATAATTTATATATATATATATATATAACAATAAAATTTTATCCTAATATTAAAAAATATTTGTTATGTTTGAAATAACTTTTTTGGCTAAATATATTTGTATATTTTCCTTTTTTTTTAAATAAAGTGTGTAATTCGGATTAAACCGAAAACCGAACCGAACCAAACCGAACTAGAATTCAACCAAACCAAACCGAAAACCGAATTTGAATTCAGTTTGCTTTGGTTCACGGTTTGACCCTAAAAAAACTTTTAACCGAACTAACCCAACCGAATTAACTGAATAACCCGAAAACCGAACCGAAGAACACCCCTACTTGGTTTCAAAAGCTATGTTCACCGCAATGAATTCGAATATACTTTAATGGTTGCACAAAGTAATTTTTTTTGTCATATTATCACCTCCCGATAATTTACACCTTCTTGGTCGCAAAAATAAATTAATGTTTTGAGAAATGCATTAACACAAGGATGTTCCCATCTGCAAATTTTAACACCAACTTATCCTAAGAGCGCTGGGAATGATAACGTGAGGATGGCGTTATTGTCTAGGTGGACATATTTTAACGGCGTTATGGCGTTTCCACCATTTCCCAGCTTCAAAACTTGGTCTCACGTTTCCAGTCACGTTACTATATTAACGTGCGTTGCCATGTTTTGAAGGGTATTAAAAAAAATTACGAACCCGCCCCTAAAGTTAAACAAGTAAACGTTTGGAGTGTTGGGTTTGTGTTTCGGGGTTTGCGTATGTGTGTTTAACACTCTGTTCCCGAGTATAAAACGGAAAGAAAAGAGATGGAGAGGAAAAAAGGAGTGAAGTAAAGAGGAGAGTAATAAGAAATTATTTTTTTATCTTGTGTTCCCGAGTTGAAAAGAAAAGAGAAGGAAGTAACAAAAAAAGAGCTTTAAAATCAACACCACTCCATTTCATCCCAATTTGGGAAGTAAATTAGGAGAGTAATTTTAATGTAATTTACTATCCTTTACTTTCCTCTCCCCTCCTAAAAAATCTCAGGAACACAATTTTTTTTTACTACCATCCCAAAACTTTCCCTTTTACTCAAAAAAATAAACTCGGGAACAGAGTGAAGTGTGTGTGCAGGGAGGAGAGGAAGAAAATAAGAGATGAGTGGTGTTGGTTTTTTGTTATTTTTTTGTTTTTCTCTCTCTCTCTCTCTCTTTTTTTTTCTTTTTTCTCTTTTTTTGATTAGTGGACTAGTGGAGTAGTATATATGATTGGACCAAATATCAATGGGCTGGAAAATATTGGCCCAAATACCCATTTAGCTTATTTATTTTAGTTTTGTAACATATATGTATTTATTTATTTTTAATAAAAATGTTATTTGTATATTAACTTAATGAATGAAATATTTGTTAAGGGTTTTTAATGAATGAAATTATTGAGCGTAGAATTTGTAAATTGTTATTTTAAAAAAAGGTGGGTCCTGAAAGTGGTGTTATTGGGTGTTATGAGTTTCTGGTTTTTTTGGTGTTATGTTATTTGGTGTTAAAATGATGTGGCGCTGACGTGGCAGTGGTGTTGGTGTTATAACATGTTATTACTCCCTTTGCTCAAGGTTCCTGGAAAACCAGTCGAAATCGATTTGACATATAGTTTAGAAACGTAAGAAAGAAAGGTATAACGAACACAATGTTAATAAAAAGTTTGAAGGTTGTTAGAAACTTTGGCTTACTAGAAGAACTTGTAAGAAATAGTTTGCTACACTACAAACTATCATGGATAGGATATATTAATTTTTCCCCTTTTTTTCTAAGGTCACAACTTAAAATCATGTGACTGAACTTTTTCTACTAGCTTAGTAACAACCATTTGGTAGAAACATAAATCCTGGCTACTGTTATTTTACAAGAAAGTTATTGTGAACAAAAGAAGTATTTGTTAGTGAGCTTATATTAGATTAGACTTGTCGAGCTTATATTAGATTAGACTTGTCTTTGTATTTGAATTGCTTAAGCCCAAGCCCAAGAGAATGATTTAGTCATTAGTATATATATTTGGATAGTTTGAGCGTGCACATATGCTCAACCGTAGGTGTTGCTGGCAAACCAGTTGAGGATTTTACTTTGTATCGCCGCTTGCAAGTGTTCTTCAGTATCTTACTTCTACCCGTCATCATATTTCTTATGTTGTACATCATGTTTGTTTATTTATGCATGATCCGCGGGAGCCACATTTTTCAGCTCTATAGCGTATTTTACGCTATGTTCGAGGCGCTATGGGTTACGGCTTACAGTTTTTCCTGCTTCAACATCTTCTTTGGTTGCATATTCTGGTTCTGATTGGGCTGATTACCCTCTTACTCGCCGCCAGTCGCCGGTCTACTTCTAGGTTGTTAGAATTTAATAATCTAGACTATCATATTGCAACTCTGATACAAATATCAAACTCCAGGCCGAAAATGCATTGGTGTTCAAGTATCTATTGCTCTCATTTTATTCAGAGATTTATTAATCGGTTTCTCTGAGAGCACACGTTGAGTCGTTAGCCGCCCCCATTATAGGGCAAAAGAGGGCCTACAAGACGTCAATTGCACCGTTGGTGGCGTTATAGGTACCGCCGTTGTTGATATAATGTGGGTTTTGTATATGTGTGCTTTTTAATTCAAAATTTTGAATCTATATTAACAGCAAACCATTTTTTTTAATGGGATGTGATTTGCACATTCTCAAGATTGATTGACACACTCAAATTTTGAGTATTTTGACATATATATCCTCACATCATTTTTACTCATTTCACACTGTAAGGGTATAAATGTCAATACATTTAAAATTTGAGTGTGACAAACTGACAATCAATCTTGAGAGTGTGCAAATCACCTCCCTTTTTTAATACTCCTTTTTACCATAAAACAACCAACGTATATGGGTCCAGACTTCGATGTGAAATACACCGGGAAAAAAAAAGAAAAAAAATCTACGAGACAAAGATGTGTATAATGACCTTCGTCGTGGTCTTCTATATCATCTTTGGCAACGATATTTAGAGCACAACGAAATGTAGTTTGTTTTCGTGTATTGTAATTTTATAATTCACGAAATGTAGGTTTTTTATAAATAGTAATATTTATTTAGGTTTATGAAATGTCTTCGTTTCAAAGAAAATGAATAAGAAAAATAAAAACTTGCATCCGCATGAATTTATAACATGTTATAAATAGGCAGGGTATTTTTATGGTTTTGTTTATAGGTTAAAACAAACGTGGCGGTGGATAACCCACCTACAAGAGGGCACAGTGCAGTCGTTACCTGACTCGTTATATTGTTATAAGGTAAAACGGGACGTAAAACACCGCAAATTGCACCATGTCATGCTGTATACGCACGTAAAATTTTCTTGCGTTGCAGGTATAACGAGCTATTTGTGTGTTTATTTATTTATTTTTTAATTCAATTTTTTGATAAAACAACTATAATTATTAATTTTTTATTATTTTTTATTTTTTTTTAATAAATACCTCATTTTACCATCCCAACAAAAAAAAGCATTCACATTTTTACTCCCTTTATATACTGTCTATATAGAATTTCAATATCAGCTATTCCGACGAAGAAAGACGAGAATTTCAATATCAGTTATTCTGATGAAGAAAGTCGAGAAATTGTTGAGGTTGTACGATTACCATGAACATTATGTATCTTTTGATGATGATGAAACGACTAGTTCAAAGACTCAGACGACCATACTACGGGATTATGTTGGCGATGTACAACGCCTTTAGGAATATTTTGTTGGCGATAAACTAAACTACTCCGATAGGAATGTTAGGCGACGGTTTCTAATGAGCTAAAAACTGTTTTTAACAGTATTTAGAGGAATTTGAAATTATAATGTTGTACCTATTCCCGAGCAATTTTTATTTTTTTGGTCATGGCTCAATGCGGCCAATAAATAAGTATTATTACTTTAATGAAATGCATATCTGCGTACGATATGTGTATATTTTATGAAATGCAAATACGTCTGTTTTTTTTTTAAAAAAAATAAAAATTGCTGTGACGGGTGACGTTATAAGACCAAATGCACCCACCACCTAACACTAACTGCATCTTGGTCTCTGAAATTATTATGAGAAAACTAAGAGCATTACTATATATATTAAATCAAGATCAAAACGACGTCGTGTATGTAACAGTACATATGTTGGGCTCCATCATTTTTTTTGGCCCTACTACATGCGCAACGGTCCAATGCCATTTTAACCGGCCTGTGGCTCATTGTAAAAAAGAAAAAAACTTAAATACGTAAAAATACTTCCTAAATGTTGTACGATCGAGGCTTGATCAAAAAAGTTGTTGTATAGGTGTCAAAGATCCTATGGTTTACAGAGGTATTTGTAGTCATGATCTTTTTTCATATACCAACCTTATGTACGATGTTTGCTATTTTCCAAGGTAGAAGCTTCTCAACACTATATTGATATACATTGTAAAAAAAAACAACAGATCCAAAAAAGAAAAGAAAAAAAGCCATAAAGAAACTCCAAAATTCATCATTGCTACATTTGCTCCAAAAAGAGGTAATGCATTAGTTACTTATGATGTTATCTTTGTTTCTTGATTTTGATTTTGCCGTTTACGTTTAGCTTCCTGCTTTGCATGTTTCTTTGCTTTGTTTATTGTTGCATTTTAACAAATACATCAAACGGATTATGATAAAAACATACCACTATAAAAAACATATACACATTCTACAGTCTAGAAACGAATCCTATCCTAATCTTAGATAACTCGCTTTTTTTATTTGCTTCTCCATCTATCGTATTCATATAAAGTATACTAAAAACGCTAACTATGATGCCCCATCCGGAGCCCGACTAGTTGTTAATATTTAATGTATATGTTGCATGATTAACATTCTGTATGTGTGATTTAAACTTACCCGTCTTGACGGTCTTCTTGTTTCAAAATTCAAACTAGTCATTTATGTATAAAAGTTTCAAAACGGAAGCCCAATACAATTGGGCTACTACACATAGAGTATATATATTATACTAGACGAGTACCCGTGCATAGCGACGGGATTTTATAGCGACAGATAGTTTATTGATAAAAAAAAGTTTATACGTTATAAACGAAAAACAATAAAAGTTTGAAGATTTGGCAATTTAACATAATGTTTTAAAACCCGGTTCAACCCGAGTGGTTCAACCGGTTGAACCGTTCCGGGCAAAAATGGGCCGATTTAAACCGGGTCAACTTGCTAGGTTGGGTCGAAAACGGTTCAAATTAAACTGGGTCAACCCGTCCGGGCTTGAAGCGTCCCGGGTCAACCCAGTTTTTGTTTTAATTCGTTGTATTTAATTTGATAGATATGTTTTTAATTGGTTGTACAATGTGAATAAATTATTGTACTTTTAAGTAATGGATAATGTTTTGAAACCCGGTTCGACACGGGTGGTTCAACCGGTTGAACCGTTCCGGTCGAAAAATAGGTCGATTTAAACCAGGTCAACTTTCTAAGTTGGGTCGAAAATGAGTCAAATTAAACCGGGTCAACCCGTCGGGTTTGAAGCGTCTCGGGTCAACCCGGTTTGTGTTTTAATTGGTTGTATTTAATTTG
>LBNU01011073.1:5814-19916 GCA_014162995.1 Artemisia annua
GGGTGACTGGGTGAGGTTCTTTTCAGAACCAAATAAATTGCGAGAACTGCGAGAACCAACATCAACCAATCAAAATTTTTTGAATATTTATTTTTATTATTTATTCCAAAAGGGTACATTAGTAAAATTACTTTTTTATTTTCTTTTTGATATTTTTAATAAAAAAACGTTTTTTTGTTCCTAATTTTTAGGGTTTTATTATTATTATTATTATTATTTTTTGAATAATATCTTTTTTCAGGATGCATGATTTGAGAATGTAAGGTGCATATGTGTTTTTTTTTCGTATAATCTAGTATTCAATCGCTTAAATTATTTGTGATCGGATTTTTTTTTTCAACATTTATGTTTTCAAAAAGTGAGGTGCACATGTGTTTTTCTAAAATAATGTGTTTTGGAGTACAATTCTTTAATATTCAAAACTCTTAAAATCAAGAACTAAAACATTATACAAATGTCTAAAAGAAAACGGAAGTACAATATATTGATTATACATGTGTAATAATAATTAACGCAATAAGAGACTCTCGTGATCTTAGTATATACATGTTGCCGTATATGCACATGTATTTTTTCTCATTGGCCACTCTCGATCTCTTTGTATGTATATGTGCATTTGAGTTTGTCCATATGCCCTTATAATACGTATGTGCACACTTCATGATGCTCATTATACTCATACCTGTAACCACAAACAAATAATATACGAATTATTTAATCATAACAACTAACAAAACACATATGCACAAAAAGAACAAGTTCATGAAACTGTAAAAACACATATGCATAGAAGGTTTCAAATTCACCAAAAACTGTTAAAACACATATGCACTCTCACTAACACATATGTACATTAAGACGATAAGAGATGTAGAGCAATAAAAAAAAGTAATAGCTATAAGGGTGGTGGCAATGTTGTCTAACCATGCCTAAAACTAAATTGTAATTAGCCAATAGATTCATTCCAACTAGTTTCATGCCTAATTACTTATTTTTAGTGGCAATGTGATGCCTAACCATGCCTAATTGTTTATTGCTTCTCAACGTTCCAATATTAATTGCCAACGTTCCAAAACATTGAATGCTAAACATTATACCGAATCGGTATCCTTTACCGAATCCTTTGCCGAAACCATGGTGCCGAGTTGGTGGCATTGTGATGCCGATTGATCCCGAATGATGCCGAGCCAATTTTTCCAACGTTGCCGGTATCCTAAAGATCCTCGTATTTTCAACAACATATTAATATTAATTTTATGCCTAATAACAGTATAGGAAATGTGGCCCTTCATTTATACTGCCGTTTGCTCTGTTTGGTATTACGTATGTGTTTAAATTCATGAAACTAAAAAATATTTCCATGACACACAAAACAATTTTTTATTTTTTTATTATTTTTTTTATTTTTTTTTAATTACCCGTGTCCCAGCAAACGAACAAAATAACTAAAATACCAAAACATAGTTTAATTTGTTCGAAACCCAACAAAAATATAAATCACCAATCAAACCAAAAATCATAAGTATTAATACTACGGAGTATATTATCTTTAGCACATACATGCTTCACCAAAAAGTGGGTCACATGTAAAGAACCAGAAAGTCAATCACATATAAAGAAACAATGAGTATAAAATAAAAAGAACGTTGCAATCGTATGTAAAAAAGAAAAATGAAACCTTTGACAATCTTGAAACATAGATTGACGAGCCACATAATATTTGTCACCACCATAGACTAGCATTGGTAGCTTTTTTAAAATAGCCTCAAATCACGTGGATGACAATTGTTGACCACATCAATAAGCGAATAACAAATCTTGAAACATGGTGTCCAACCATTATTTTAAAAGGGCATCATTGATAAGTTAGAAGGTTAACTGAGATGGAAAACACCATAGGTCATCGACAAAGTATGAGTGGCGGCGGTTATTTGTGAAACCGTGATCAGAGAAGGATTGAAGGGTACCTCTACAAATTATTTGAATATCTTAATCACATATTCATGATACATCTTATAAATAACGCATGAAACATCATAAAAACAATTCTTTTTTGAGGGATTTATGGTAGTGGCGGCTTAGGATTAGGGTTGGAAGAGAGGTTTGAGTGGGAAAGTGAGAGAGGGATCTGAGAAATGATAAGAGTGCAATGTGGAAAGAGATTGTAACTGCACAAATTTCATCCATTGATGGAATTTCATAATTGCCCTTTAAATTAATAAATAACATTAGACGAAATTCTTCTTATTTACCATAATGCCATCTCATTTTCATCCATTCATTATTTTGATCAACGGCTAGCATTGATTCTCGCGGTTCTCGCAATTTATTTGGTTCTGAAAAAAACCTTACACTATATATATATATATATATATATATATATATATATATATATATATATATATATATATATATATATATATATATATAATGGTCATCTACAATGTTACACTTTAAATGAAAAAAATAAAAATGGATTCATATACTATATAATAATGGATTGAAATTCAATTATTAATGAATGGTCCATTTGAAACCTTTGAAAAGTATTTGTCATTTACATATTTGTATTCTCACAAGAGATAGTCTAATGCCTTTCTAAAAAAAAGTAATAAATAAATAAATAGGCTTGTTCTAGCCTACATATATTCTTGAACATGTTTGAAGGAAAATAGAAAGAACTTCATGCTTCACATGCATGCATGCAGATGTATTACCTGTGCACGGCAATCACGATATCTCATTCTTTACTTAAAAATAAAAGGCATTTTTTCATCACACCTGCTTGGCTGTTTGCTTGCATTGTCCCGTAACAAATTAAAGTTAACAGTTGAATATTAGCTAACTTTAATACTCCTCTTATTGTAGAAGCTAGGTTAACAGATAAAAAAGCTCTTTTTAAATATCTCAAAAAGAAAAAAGTTTATCAAATGAAGATTTTATTTTGTACAGATTCACAAAGTAACTAGCCCACATTTTGCAATTGCTTTTCTTTTTTAACACAGCATGTATGTGTCCAATACAATAGATTGGGCCATCATATTCCAACAACTTTCTCGATCGGCCTAGAATAGTAAAGTCTAAGTCAACTTTTACTCGTAAACTACTCTACTCGCTGTATCACTTTGTCTTAAAAATGATGAAAGGTACAAAAGCTGATGCTAATATTACTAATCCTTCAAACTAATAACAATTAATGTTGATTTGATTCTTTTAAATATAAGATGAGAGATAATCACATCATTTGGTGCTTGGAGACACAATTTACTAAGGTCGTAAGAAATAAGCATGTTGGAGTCAAGATGACACGTGTTTTACACTAACAGAAAGCCTTAATCAATCTTGGTAAGACTTTCAATGACTGTTAGCAACTTTGCGATTAGGATTTGGCCTCCTTACTACTAATTAAAAAAAAAATGTAGTGCCTCTTCGATAGTTAATATATGATTCTTATTGCCAAACAAGTGTCATATGTGAAGTCTATGAATGTAATAGAACCTAGAAAATCAAGGGGAGCATTTGACCAAATTAATAAATTTTGTAGCCGAACAAGTTTTCCTCAACGTCGTATCACCATCTTCAAATTCTTTGTCTTATGAACTAACCTGCGAAAAAGAAATGTATTCAAGATACTAAAACACAAACTTTATGTTATTGATAAATAAGAAGCGAATAAATAATTGTGATCATTAATGAAAAAAGAAATCAATAAAAGCATAAGCATTCGATACTTTATCAGAAACGAAAGTTAAGTTATTGTACCAAAGAGAAATAAAACATTTGTTTATTAGAGTTACTATAAAAATTTATAGTGTTATAATTGACTACAGCAATATAATGCACAACAGATATATACGAATCAGTTTTTTTCAAATGGGACAAATTGCATTGGCCGATTCTCAGTAATGCTCCTTTGTTGGCCTTATTTATACTTGAATTGGGGGTGTTTCTTTTTTTTGTTGGCTAAGAGAATGGGTCCACAAACTCATTTAATATTATTTCTTTTCTAAGTGGGACCCATTATTTCTCTTATTTGGTCTATATCCACAAGGCATAAATTGTGATCCCCTCCCCAATAAGTGGCTTATATAGTAGTAGACCCCACACACTCTCTTAGCTAATAATAAAAAGAAACACCCTTAGTGTGAGGAATAATATAAAGTTAGTTATCTAATGATTTAAAGGAAATACAAAAACAAAAAATGAATATATTGTTATCAACTCATGGGTACGTCCGTGAATGTCCGGAAAGCTTGAAATACAATTGCATATTTTTACAAGGCAGATGAAGAAAAATATATGTTCAATGATGAAAGTTCTCATAGAAGAATCGAAGTAAACTTAGTTATTTAATTATAAGAAACTGTTAGGTATATCATAGGATTGAACATCAGTCATCATCATTATTATTTATTTTATTTAACCACATTTTACAAGTTACATGCCATACTCTAACTTACTTCTTAAAGTTTTATGAATTACCTTACAACAATTTCTAGAAAATTATTTCTTTGGACAATGCACAACTGACACCGTTAAGTAGTTCCCAATTTTGTGGAAGTAATTCACAACATATGTCACAGTATTTTAATCAGTTTTGTTACTCCCATTTAGTGGCTCTACATTGACACCGTTGGCTGATTGATCAACTGATGTAATCATGAAGGATTCACGTGAACCCAACCTAGTAAGATTAACGTAATCTTGTGGCCCGTGGGCTGGTAATCCTGCAATTAAAAGTCCGAACACTCTCCAAACTCGACAAGTGAATGTTTCGCAATACTCTGGTCCATTTTGAAAATGAATGATGAAGCTCCTCACCAACTCCCAAATTGCGTTACCAAACATAGGTATTAAAGCAAGTATCGAGAAGTAGTTCTTATTTGGTTCTTCAGTGAGCACCTACTCAAAAAAATAAATGACTAAATAAATAATCTTTAGGGTTTATTTCTAGTGTCATATTTGATCGCAAAGATAAGGTGTTGTGCGAATTTTCATACCTGTCCCTTGTAGAAGCTATTGTAATAATGACAACGACCAAAATGTTTGAAGTAGACATCAGAACTATCAAAAGGCACTCTAGGAACCAAATCGTTGCAATAAACAAACCTATGGTATCTCATGCCATGAGTTTCCAACACACGTTTCATGTACTCACCAAATTGAAGATCTCCGACCCTAGGTTGACCAAACGTATACACCCCTTCAAGTTTCTTTAACAAATCTGTTTCTTTATGGTAAGCTAAAACGGCTGGAAACATGATAGCCAAAGCTGCTCCTAAACTATGCCCTGTTACCAAAAATTTGGCATCTAGATTGTTTTTAAGACGCTCTAGAAGCTTTTGTCTAATCGCATAGTAAGCGTATGGCTTTGGATTTTCTGTTTGGAGCTCATCAGGCAAAGGCCAACCCTTATTCTTTTGTAATCCTAAGGCTTTCAAGAAACCGGCATGTACCTTGCCTATACCCCGGAGATGGTACCAAGAAAGATCAACGTCAGAGGACCAGTCTCTAGCGTTGAATGGTGACGTGCCTCTAAAAGAAACACCTATGAGCTCAGTATCACCAGTCTTTTCACTCCACATGAATGCTTGTGTCGTATAATCCTCTTCATAATCTGAAATAGATCCAATTAAGTCACTTTTTATTTAATTACGTTATATTAATCTTACTAATAAATTCTTTATAATAGTTTAATCACTCCAAGACTACTTGCCATTCCAACAGTTGAAAAACCCCAAGAACTCCATCTGCAATCAATTCGAAGGTTTATTGTTAGCTTTTCTTTTTCATCGGAAATTATTTAAATCAAGTTACTCAAGAAGCCATGACTAAAGACATACATGACACGTGATACATGTCGCAATATCAATCATCTTATTGAAACTATTTAAGAACCACATTAACATGTCGATTTTCAACACTTAATTAGAATACGCAAAAAGTTTTGATTGAAGATAGGCTTAAATTTCACTTTCCTTAGTATAAATTGTGTCCAAAAGGTTCAAAGTGCAAACATATTTTTATACTCCTTTTGTGTCAGTAACGATTTTTACCACCCGCACCTCACTCACTAACGTGTTCTATGAGAGAGGAGGGTATCCTAAGCCAAGAGAGGCGTTTTCTAGGAAAACGAAACAGGCCACAACCACACCAGGCCTCTTGTGTTTTCGCATCCTGAGCCATCACGACCAGCCCAAATGATCCTAGAAAACGCGACCTGACAGCGCGAGGTGGGTACTGGTGCTCGCGTTTTCCCTTTTTTTTCATGTCTTGCCTGATAATACATTTCTTTGTTAAATATATTTTAGCTTTTCACATTTCTTCTTCATGAGTCTGAACATTTTTACCGCTGTGAAATTGTGAGAAAGAAGATGAGAAGCGCCAAAGACAAAGTGACAATTAAGTTTCAGATGTAACCCTAAATCAAACGTCATATATTTACTATATATGGACATAAGCCAAATAAAAAAAATTGACAACATACTTTGTAGTTGTTTTTTTTTATAAAAGCCCGTAAAGTAAAAGAGAATTATACTTCCACACTTAAAAAAATTATAAACAGTATGCAAACATGTTAAATTTAACAGAAATGCAAAAAATAATCCGATAAATCCAAAAAGTTTAAATAAAATATGTTAAATTTGATTAGTTCAATAAAATATACAAATGGTTAATCTGATTATGCGATATCAAAACAGATAATTTGTTTCCAATAAGCAATCCCAAACCCCCTTTAATAGTTGTTAATGCATTATTTATAGTAGTAGTAAATATAACATTATATACGTAAAAAAAATTCATACCTCGTTCTTTTAACTAAATAATATAAAGAGTTTTGCATTATGTGTTTTTTATTTATTTTTTATTTAATGTATTTTTTTATTAATGAATTCAATTTTAGTTAAATGTGTTTTAATAAATGAAAAAAAAATGTGGGATTCAAGGGTTCATGACGGCACCAGAAACTGGTGTTATAGATAGAGGAGGTTTTTGATGTTGTAGTGAATTCTATTGTTATGAGAAAAAATGATGATGTGGAAACAATTTTCGTTCATGACATCAGCAGGATGGAACGAAGGGCTCTGAGTAGATTAAACATCTTAACACCTTTTAGTGACATGTTTTCCACTATTAAAGTGTACTAAAAATACTTTTCTTGTAGTGAAGTTTTTAACTTTAGTTGTGATAATAATACGAGGGGACCACATTTGGTCTTTATTATAGTAGTTGCTTACCTTCCAATGTTTCTCGACTGTTTCTTTAATATAGGCTTCGTTCTCATAAGCAGATTTAGCAGCCATAATAGCGAGTGCACTTGTGTATCTAGGATCTTCATGATTAATTCTACTGTCTAAATCCCTTCGTATGTCCCATAGCCCAATCGCAGACAAGAATTCCGGTGACTCATTATTAGGTAGCACCATTTTTCCTGCATTAGAAAAAATTTTGTCTTGTTTACTTTCTAAAACTGGAATATAAAAGTCTGTCCATTCAAATAATTGATCACTTATTCTATCAAGTAGAGTCGTTATCATTCGGAGCATAAACAAAAGCAGTGGATGAAAATTATAAGCAATAGCATATATGCCATGACCAAAAGATTTAGAATCAAACTTCAGTTGGATGATGTATTTAATTTTTTTAGTAATTACTCGTATGTTTCATTAGCTAATTTTATATACTTGTCTGCTACCTTGTTTTTGCCGGATATGTCATTTCTCAAATGCACGATAATTTGAACTTGATGGAAGCTGCCATAATATTTGCACACAAAAATTTTCTGGGTGACCATTAACTAATCCCAAAAATATCAAAATTCAGAAGTGATATAAACTCCAGGATATCTAATCAATGGAAATCTTCACCCCATAATGCTTATCAAAAGTGATATCTTAACACACTATATAAAATCAAATGGAAGTAGACATCTTGCTACACTGAAATCCTATTGTCAAATTGAAATAAATCTTAGTGTGATTTTTTTTAGAATATGCAGGTAACTGAATTTACCACATAGCAAAATATATATTAGCTTAGTGTAAGTTTTTTTTCAACAACAAATTTTGCTTCTTCTACAATAATTTCCTAGCTCCGGTTGATCTAGCTAGATATGGTGATTACACACTGTATTACCGATTAGTATTAGATCGAATAAGTTATGTGTTTAGCATGTTGAGGGCCAAACATTCAAGAGATGGTTCTATCCATTTCATCAACCATTGATCGTTAATTGGTTCAAAGTACCAGTATGTGCATGAAAGTCATGCGACCAAAAGTCAGGAAATTTTTGGCACGCGTGATTTTTTTCAATGATAAAATATGAAGCACGTAAATGGTTGAATAAAGAACGAAGATAGAATAAAACCTGTTATGATATTTCCAAGAAGCTTGAAAAATCCTCCGTTGGCATGCTTAAAGTTGGGCATGAATTCGATGGCTGAACCAACCCAACCCAATGGCTTGTCAACTAAGTGAAGAACCTTTTGAGCCACTATCGATATGAAGATAATAAAGCGTTGTGAAAAGCTTTCTTCGACTGTCCCGGCAGGACAATCGATGAAGTTTCTCTTTCCAATATTTTTGAAGAACAAAAGCTTTATGAGATCCCATAATCCAACGTCTTTCGGGCTTAGTAGCATATAGTCTACAGAAAATGACTTGTCACATGTTGTTGCAATCGTGACTTCAGTAGCCATGGAAAATGGTTAAATTGCTTACGATTTTATGATAGAGTTGATCAGAGGTGAGCTGCAAGATGTGCAGGTGTTTTTCCAATTGTTTGGCTTTTTATAGCAAAAATAAATATACATGGTTGGTGTGAAACGTATGCCAGGTGTTGTAATTTAATAAACATGACTATCATATAAGGCTAATACCAAAAAAACGCATTATACTTGTTAAAAATAGTACTTTTGTGTATCGAACTTTTTTTTTTCCTCATTAGTGTATTAAACTTGCATTTTTTGTCTCTTTTACGCATTTTCGTACAATTTTATGACATTTTTGCCCCTGGATTTTCAAAGATTTGAGGGGCAAAATCGTCCCAAAGTGCGTAAAAGTGGCCAAAAATTTGAAGTTTAGTACACTAATGAGAAAAAAAAAAAGTTCGATACACAAAAGTACTATTTTTGACAAGTATAATGCGTTTTTTTGGTATTAGCCCTATCATATATTAAACATATAACATCAAACAGATCATGCGGAAGCGTAGGAACAAACTAACACATAAATAATTAACCGAATAATAAACAAGAAAGTACCTTTGATTCTAGCAAGAATAAGAATCAAACTTCAATTAACACGAATGCTAGTTCAAGAAACACAAGACTTTTTGCTTAACAAAAAATCGATCCAAAACCTTTAGGGGTGTTTGGTCGATCGGTTTAACAAGAAAAGAGAAGAGAAACACTTTAGGGTTATTGTGTGTACAAGTGGTAACCAAACAATGAACCCTTAGGTGTGTTTATATAGCCTACATAACTTGGAGAACAAGTTGGTTTGGGTTAGGGTTTCCCCATGTCGGCCGGCCATGTAGCCCAAGAAGGGTNTAGGCACCAAGAATGTGTGTGTCTTCCGGATCCATTCTTGCTACTTAAGTACACTCCCCCGTAATGGTCCCTTTGTAATCTTGACTTTTAATGGATAGTTGTTTATAAAAGGCCCAAAAATTGCGGCTTAATACTACTAAAAGACTACGCCCTGTTAAGTGTGCATAATTAAGTTAAATATTTTCTTGTGTTATTATAAAGATACATTAACAATACTAATTATACGTTTATATATATATATATATATATATATATATACAATACTACCTACTATATAGCTATATACACTATATATAGTACTATATAATATTACGTACTATACGTCACTATATATATATACGCTATAATATAATATACGTAACTATATACTATATATATATTGGATTATTATACATTAATTCTCATTCGTAACGTGTGTAATCTCGTGGTCTTGGGTTCGATACAAGACATACACACTTAATATTTGTCCATAAACTCTAACAGCTCTCACTTGGACATCTATTAATAGTGTAATGACATTGGTTAGCATCTAGCAACACGCCAATGCCCCTAGTACAACTCGAGGGAGGTCTTCTGAAAAAACCTTTAATGATTTATCATTATTATTATCCTTTTGTTTCTAATACTACATTAATAAAGATATGGATCTTAGTCATTCTTTATTAATTATTCTGTTTCTCGTTGTTAATGATTAATCAAGATTACCAAATCGTTTGAACGTATTCCAGATAGATCTTGGGCGTGGCCACGCAAACATCTTGTCAACCCTACGAAGGGCCCAGCAGTATTAAACTCCAAAACAAATTTGAAGGAATAAATTCTATCTTGACTACAAGCAAAACCCATGAACTTTGCAACATTTCTGAAAACAATCCTGATAGCTACCAGTAACGTATAGCGGTAAATTGCTTTACAGAAATTCACTACATTCATGACAGTTATCTGGTATCAAGTCTGAGGATAACTAAATTCATGATTTACTTAATGACAAGATCCATAAAGTATAATCATGTAGTTGGGATCAATCCTATATTCAATTCATTGAATATCATATGAAATTGGTATGTCAATGCATCAATATACTTTCAAGTATATTCTAACCAATACTCAGATTTGTCTTAATTTAATGATACTCCCATATCATTAATCGACAACGGATAATTTAGAATAAAATAAATAATTTATTCAAGGATATAAACATGCAAATACATGATATATTATTAAGAAAATGATAATCAAACATAACCAATACTTTATTCCATTAAAATAATAACCATTCATAACATCCTTTTATCCAAATATTAATCACAAATGGGCATGAAACTACTAGCTAAATGAAGTCCTATTCCTTCAGAAAGTTGATAAAGCTTTGTGCCAGGCAAAGCTTTCGTTAAAGGACCAGTTAGGTTATCATCTGTGTGAACTTTGAGTAACTCGATTTCACCTATCCTGATTTGTTCTCGAACATAGTAATATTTAATCGGGAAATGTCTTGTACCTTTCATGATTCCAGGTTCATTGGCAAATGTAATTGCTGCTAAATTTTCACAATACATTTTTGTAGGTCTTTCAATCGAGGGCATGACTCCAAGCCCTGAAACGAACTTTCCAATCCAGACGGCTTCCATTGCAGCTTCTGAATCAGCTATGTACTCGCTCTATGTTGCAGACATCGCCAATGTACTCTGCTTCTTGCTCTTCCAATCCACAGCTCCTCCATTAATGACAAAGACATAACCCGTCTGAGACTTCGTATCATCTTTATCACATTTCCAGGATGCATCGCAGTAACCTGTAACATCAAGTTCTACCATTGGATTCCCCCCATATACTAAGAACATATCTTTTATAGCCCTTAGGTACTTAAGAATATGTTTAACAGTAGTCCAGTGGAGTTCACCTGGATTCTGCTGATATCGACTGGTAATATTTTGAGCAAACGCCACATCTGGCCTTGTGCATCTCACCGCATACATAATAGATCCAACAGCAGAAGCATAATGGACTCTCTTCATGCGTGACACCTCTTCAGGTGTTGAAGCACATGCTCTGCTACTTAAGCCATGATTCTCTTGCATTGGCAAATATCCCTTTTTGGAATCTTGCATATTGTATTTCTTCAATATTTTGTCAATGTAAGCACTTTGGCTTAATTCAATCAACCGATGTGATCTATCTCTATAGATCTTGACTCCAAGAATGAATGCAGCTTCCCCTAAATCTTTCATAGAAAATCACTTTCCAAGATAGGCCTTGACCTCTTTTAAACTTGGAATGTCTTTTACCATAACCAATATGTCATCGACATATAAGATACGGAAAATTACATTAGTCCCACTAGCTTTGTGATATACACATGGCTCATCAAGATTTTGAGTAAATCCAAACTTTTTGATTTCTTCATCAAATCTTTTATTCCATTACCTTGATGCTTGCTTCAATCCATAAATGGATCTTTGAAGTTTGCATACACGGTTTGGGAATTCTGGATTAACAAACCCCTCAGGCTGCACCATATAGATGTCTTCATCTAGGAAACCATTTAAGAAGGCGGTTTTAACATCCATTTGTCAAATCTCATAGTCATAGTACGCAGCTATAGCTATGAGAATCCTAATAGCCCTAATGTCAGCTACAGGAGAAAAGGCCTCCTCGTAGTCAACACCATACATTTGAGTAAAGCCTTTAGCTACCAAACGGGCCTTATAGGTGTGTACATTGCCTTCCATGTCAGGTTTCTTCTTGAAGAACCACTTACTTCCAACTATCTTGGCATTGGGAGGAAGGTCTACTTCAATCTATACTTTGTATCTCTCATGGATTGCATTTCCACATTCATAGCAACAACCCATTTATCCTTTTCAGGACTACTAATGGCAGTTGTATAACTAGTAGGTTTATCAAGATTCCCTAGTTATAGTTTCCTCAGCAAATACATTAAGACATAGTCGTTCAGGTGCTTTCACAGTCCTTACGGATCTGTGAATAGGAACCACTTCAACTTCAAGTGGAGGACCCATAATATCAGGTTCTACAGGAAGTTCGCTAGTGTTTTCAGAAGGTAATGTATCTTTGATAAGGATTTATTTGATGCGTTTTTAGGGGGTCATTGATGTGTGTCGAAAGCTTTAAATTTATAATACTAGATTTTACCCAACGAATGACTAACAACACAAAACGGGCAGTGTACCCTTTCGTATGTAATATAGCCTAAGATAAGTCCAGGTCGTTCCACAGGATTTGTAGCAATTAACAGAGAGTTTATCAAGAACAAAGCCAAATGATTGTCACATATCAAATAGCCTAAACGTGTGTATAAGGCAAAGCAAAGTACCAAAGAAGACATGATCTGCATAGATAATAGATAGAGATAAAGCAAGACTTATATAAACAAAAGCATGCAAGTTACAATTATTGGTGTATTAATCGTAACAAACATATCTACCAATAATGATATAGAATACTTTCGACCTATAGACATCATCACGAGCGCATTAAGAATGGTTTATATCGAATATGTATACATATGAATTCCTCCCAACCCGACATTTCTACATAAGGAATGGTCTTAAACATCATTCCACTTGGTTTGTTTATCAATTTATCACACAATTTCTACAAGCATGATATTGATTCGCTTGGCCAAGACGGCTCAAAATCAACCACACACAATTGACCCTTTCGACCTACTTCAATTGCTAATGATCAACCAAAGGATAAACAAGCTCCAAGCAAAAGTAACATCGAATTCATAAGCATTTATATTCACAAGTTATACTAATATCGTCTAAATATCATATCATAACCAACCAATCACAAACATATAAAACTCAGAAACATATTTAATATTATTAGTAAAGAAATGTACCAAATCATTTATGCGAGTAATACGAATACAAGGAGTGTTTGGATCATTGGATCCTAAGACCCTCACCTAGTTCTCTTGACCCTCTAAGTTGTGTTTTTGACGGCTAACTATTCTAACTAATCAAACACGAATTACTGTGGCCAAATGGAGTATAAATAGGCTTAGGAACACTTGGGGACCAAGTAGAAAGGTATATGATCGGATATGGAGTAAATATGAGTCATAAATATGATTTCTAATTGATCAGGGTCGAAGTACGGCGCACATTTTTTCCAAAACCGCCGTACTTATGATCTTCAAATGAATTTTCCCGCTGGTGGAAAGTGCTCCGCACTTTATTTATTGTGCTCCGTAATTGGAAGTGCGCCGCACTAATTGGCAAAACTGGCATACTTGTGTTCGTTTCCAGCTCTTGGCACAAACATGAAAGTTATAGATAATTCTCTTAGCTTTCCGTGGCCGCTTGAATCAACTAAATCGGAGTTCGTATGCTCAACTTATGGCCAAAACAGTGGACAGGTGTCGGGAGATCTTTAACTTAAGTTTGTTTCTTCGTTTTAGCTTCGTTTCTTCGTATTTTCTTTCATTTCTTCCACGACACGTCCGATGAACCTACAATATCAAATATAGTCTATTAAGTATCGAAAGCTCATATAATTCATCAATATATATATACATAAAAG
>LBNU01011073.1:20177-37503 GCA_014162995.1 Artemisia annua
TATATATATATATATATATATATATATATACATAAAAGCACAGATAACGCATATAGAAATATGTATAATTAGAGCGTTATCAGTCATTTAAGCCCTAAATCGTTAATTTATGGTCAAATATTGCCTCAAATCGTCTCCTTTCTCATTTTAGGTACTTGGGACGTGATTTCTGGAATATGGAGCATTTTGGATGTTTTTGGGCTCAAGAATGAAGAAAACAACAAAGTCAAGAAAAAGTCAGGATTTACAGCTGACGACATTAGGCTTTGGACGCTGACGCCGTCACTTGAAGATAAAACTAGTGGAAATTAACACGTGACGCCCCAGAAACAATTTTGAAGATTTTCACTTGACGGCGTCAGGTGCAATTGTGATGAGGCCGTTAGGCTTTGTGATAACACGAGACGGTCAAGTGACTTTACAACGTGACGGCGTCAGAACTTTGTTTGCACAAAACGAAACCCTAATTGCGGTGTTCTAACGGCGTCAGGACTTATAACCTGACGTCGTCAGCTTGTAAAATCTATATATAGTTTAGGAGTTTTCATTCGTTAAGTTTGTGCAACTTTGGAGACAAACCCTAGGGACGAATTTTCTGAGATTTCAAGGGTTCCCAAACCCTCTTTTCTCTCATGTTTCATTGAAGATAAGTAAACTTTTAATCATTCAATATGTCTATATGTTGTTTGATTATCTTTTATGCTTTTCTTCCTTTTAACATGCTAGCTTAAATTATTTTGTGTTTGCTTAGATCTAATAAAACCTAGTTATTGATTGTTGATTAGTTGTCTATTGTTTAGTTGATTGACTCGCGTTAGGCTTAAGAAACTGGCTAACCTCCTTTGTGTAACAAGCTTGAACATCTTAAGAAATGTAATCGGATGGCACTACGGTTTTATTCATTGTATTTAATGCACGAGTAGAGGTTAATGATTCTATGATAGGGTACTAAACGAGTCGTCATAAGAAGAAGCCAATATTCATAGAGTTATGGTAGGTTGTGCACACCCCACGACTGGTATTAAGGAATACAACGCTTCAACTAAAACAATAGCACTGTGACATTCAACGAGTCAACAAGAGATAACTAGGGAGTAATTAAGTCTAAGTAAACACGTTTGTCTCATTATACGAAGTCCACCAAATTTACTTTTCTTGTTATTTTATTTTCTTTTATTTAGTTTAATTTGTAGTAGTTTTTGGTTAGTTGATTAGCAACTAATTCCGCTCTCTCTTCCAAAACCCGAGATTTTTACTGCTTTTATAAAATATAAAAAAAAAATACAAAAACAATCATCCCTCACCTTTAGACCTAGTTGACCTACACTTCAATCCTAACGACACTATTCCCTTAGAGAACGGTCAATCCCCCAGACATACCAATACTACACTACAACGACCAGGTACACTGCCTGGAGGATTGCAAAATCTCTCAAGATCCCTTGAGAGGTAAAACCTTTTGTGAGGCCGCAATCCTCGCATCAAGTTTTTGGCGCCGCTGCCGGGGAATAGTTATTGTTTAGGTTTGATTTTTATTTCATTTAGGTCTACTCACAAGATTCCTATTAAGTGAGATTTTTATTTTCCTTTTATTAGCTTTCTCTTACTCTATCTTTTCTTTGTGTCTTTGTTCGTAAAAACCCTTTCATTGACTCTTCCGTTCACCATTATGGAGAATGCGAATTCACCATACTACCCACCACGAAATCCACGCATTCCAGTCCAAAATAACATCTTGATGTTCAAACAACATCATGATGAATCTTTCTATAATGCGTGGAATCGTTTCAAATACCTACTTCAAAAATTCCCTCATCATGGCTTCGATTTATGGTCCCAAATTCAAATCTTTTATCCTCGTATCGACCAAAATGCCCAAAGGGACATTGACTATGTAACATATGAGAAATTTAACGAATTAATTGATGAAGAAGCATGGGAAATTATTGAGGATCTAGCTCAAAGGGATTTTAAATTGGACAACTGATTACACACGATATATATAGTATATATATAGTAGTATATCTTCCGAGGATAGCACGGGTAAATATGTATCCCCGGGTCGTATTTCCCAACGAAGGCTAAATGGAGTTCGTGATCGTGAAGTGAATGTGAGGGGTTTATGGGGAACCCTAAGCTATAATTATACTACGAGAAAAAAAAATGCACAAATAAGAAAGCATGTAACCCTAACACGTAATTAAAACCTAAAAACGTAACTAAAACGTAAAATAAACGTGAACGCGCAAAATAAAAAGTGAATTTAAGGTATTACTACTCCTATGGGTGTGAAAATGATTTTCCTACGTTCTAAAAGACAAAAGAAAATTTTAGGAAAAGGAAAAATATTATTTTGACTTTTTATTTAATTATTATTAATTAAAAACTATTTTCAAATATTAAAATATATTAAAAATGCAAATAACTAAGAAAAATGAAAAATTAATTTTGAAAAATCTAAAATATTATAAAACTAATTTTAAAACTGAAAAATATTTTTTTGGATTTTTTATTAATTTATATTAATTAAAAAGGATTTAAAAGTACTTTAAAACTATTTTTAATTATTATAAATACTAAATNAGAAATTAAACCTAAATTTAACCTTAAAACCTACACCTAAACTACTCCTAAACTACACACTGCAACCATGGACAAAGGGTCATATTTATAGCTAGAAGAGGCGGTTTGGAAGCTGAGGTTTCATCCTAGAAGCTTCAAGAATTCCATTTGATCATTTCCCACCGACTTTGTAATCCTTATCATGATTCAAGACCCTTGGATACTGTTCCAGGAGGTTCCATCCAATAAGCTTGCTTCGTTTGTCCACGTTGGCAAAGATAAGATGGCTTTTGACACGTTGGCAGAACAATCTCGAATGTACGAGGTTGGTTAATGGTGAAACGGGGTTAGATTGCAGGTTAAAAAATGGTGGGGAGGAGGTTGAACAGTATAATGGCGGGGTTATTTTTTATGGTTTATTGATTTGGATGGGTTATAAGTTATAAGGGCCGTGGGTTTATTTATGGGTGATGTGGGCTTGAGGAGTGTTTTGGGCCAGGGTGTTAAGGGTTAAGTAAGAGTTAGTGGGTTTAAGGATTGGATTTGGGGTTTTATTATTAAAGGGTTGGTTTATGTAGTAATAGTTTTAGGTTTTAGGTGTAAGGTTTAGGGACTTAAGTTGTAAATTCTGATTTCTTAGGGACCTGATCTGCCATCTTTCATAAATATTATCCAAAGGCCTTTCTTGAATATATTGAAGACTTGGAGGGCCTGAGTTGTCATTTTTCATAAATATTCTTTCAGGGACCATATTTGACAACTCTTGAAACTTCAGGGACCACTTGTGCAAACTTGATCAAACTTAATCCAATGGTCTTTTGTGTCATTTCTTCAATCTTGAGGGACTTGAATGGATCTTTTGAGCTTCTTTTGAATTTTTGGCATTCCCGGCTCCGGCCTTTGGCTATTTCCGCATCTCGTGCTCGTTTTTGGTAATTTATGGCTCGGTTTTTGTCCTTTTCTCATATTTTATTACCTACATGTGCAAAAACGCAAAAACATAGATATTTGGCATTTATGGTCGGGTTTTTGGTCTTTTTGGTCTTAATTTGGCCAAGAAAAGGTATGTGTTTAAGCACATACCAAAATCCCCAGACTAAGATATTGTCGTGTCCTCACGCAATGTTATGAGTTCACATTTTTAAAACCTAAAATTCCTCATCTCTTTTTACTAACTTTGAAAAGTAGCAAAACGTTCAAAAGAGACTACTAAATTTTAAATCCCAAAAATGCCCCGATTATCCTACTTATTTTTATTTATTATCTATATATTTACAACCTAACTTTATTCGGGTGACGGAATGTTGACTTTCATTATCCTAATGATAACTTTTAGGGTCACGGAGTAGAAACACGACTCAAAGAGAAGTGACCGTACGGATAAAATCCATCGTCCCTGACTTTTCGCAAGTTCCCAAGCCAAGCGTAAAAATGAAATCATTGTTTATTTACAAGTTAGATGCTAACACTACCCATGGAAGTTACTTGTGATCATATTTACCTCTTACTCCCATATTCCTATTTTCCTCTAATTATTTTATTTTTGGTGGCATAATGAATTTCTTCATTTCCTCGTTTTTATATTTATTAGTCCGATAAAGGCTTAGGATTTAGACGCTAAGTAGTTTCTAATTCTTCCCTCGAGAACCGTTGCCCATAAAAATGAGGTCCACATCAAGGTCTCTGATTTAACACGATTTTGGGGAGTGTCCCTTTTATTGGCGACCGAAACAACTCAACTACGAGTCCAGAGACAGAAGCTTTTATTAGGACCCCCCCGGAGTCAAGATTTGGCATTATTATTTTATATTATGCACATTAACGTATTTGCCCTTGGTCTTTTACAACAATCACAACATCGGCTGCGAACCGGCAAGATGTAATAGTCTTATTATGACCTTGGATATTTCCTCCGCCTTTTTAGAAGTCTACAACATCGGCTGCGAACCGGCAAGATGTAGAAAACTTTTTGGCTTTGGATTATTATTATATATTATTTTTCATTTATTTTGCCAAATCCCAAGTCCTACGGCTTTTATAACAATCCCAACATCGGTTGCGAGCCAGCAAGATGGAATAGTCTATTACACCGTAACGCTGGCAGTACCTTGATGTGTACCCAACTTCCATAAGCAAGGATTCTTTTGGCAAGGACTACAAACTAAGTTTCGCCAAAATCGTGCACCTTTAATTAAACCTAGATTTCTGTTATTAGGGGTGAAACAAGCTTAGGGGAGTAAAAAGCCACAAGTAGTTTCGATGAGCTCTAAAGAGAACCAACTACTCCACGTTTAGCATCTAACTTCTAAGTAAACTCTATCATTTCTCGTTCTCCGCAAATTTAAATTTTCAAATAATGAGATCTGTGGATGCTTAGCCGATAATCAAGTATTATGATTATGAAAGGTTAAGGGAACAAGCTAGGGCTCAACACGCCCGATCAAGTCAAAATTTTATTCCTACTCTCACCAGCGGAAAAGTCAACATTGTGTCAAAACTTATTATATTTTTGTAATTTTTTCAAATTTTCTCATTTTTTTTTTACTTTTTTCATTAAAATTTTTCAATTTTTTCGGAAAAACGGGGTTGCGTGAGTACTCGGTAAAAATGCAAGGCAAAAATCGAATCGAAAGATTCACCCCCCAGACTAAAGTGAAACATTGTCCTCAATGTAAGGGTAACCTACGTAAATCTAAGGCTGTTTATTAGGTATGCCAAATAGATAAACGTTAAACAAAACGATTAGGATATGAGAAGCATCAAAAAATGAGACTCGAGTGGAGAAAGGACAAGCACGACGAGCACGAGAGTCTTCATTTATCGGGCTATCTGGACATAAAACATAAGCACAAACACAAACAACACGAGAAAATGGAAGAGGGAACCCTCCTCATGGTTATTTATTAGTAAAAGAAAATAAAAAGGAAAAAGGATAAAAAGGATAAGCATGGGGTGCCTCCCACGAAGCACTTGTTTATTATCGAGTCGTATAGCTTAGACTCGCCCCGAATTTAGTTATCCTTGGGGGAGCAAGTGACTAACGGCATGAAAGACGGAGATGCCAGGGTCAAAGACAACATCCTCACTCCCAGGGGAGTGAAGGATGGGAGAAACGATGGGATAAATGAAGAATGGGTAAAACACACGGATGACAAAAGTAAAGTCAGATTCTGAATCACGGGTGGGTTGGGTGGGTAAAATATCAAGCATCGGATCATCATGATCATAAATCTCATCCACCACTCCAAAAGTAACTTCATCCGTATCGGATTCAAAATCTATATCCGGTGGTTTTGCAGGTGGACGAGAAGACGGTAAATTGAAGAGAAAAGAAGCAGCATCGGAAGGTAAATCATCATTATGTATTTCTTCAATAAGCACGTTTCTTCGAAGGTCATTCTCGTTATTCTCAATACCCGGTGTAGAAATGATATGATTAAGTTCATCGGAGAACTTCTCGTGAAGAGAATCAATCATATTATGTGAATTCTGGACCTCGGGTTCCATTTCGGACTCATCACAAGGAATATCGAAGATTGGATTATTTAGAGTAAATTCCAAATCAAAATCAAATAACGGATTTATGAAAGTCATATTGAATGTTTTGGAAACCCTTGGAACAAGGTCATCAATATCCGTAGGATGATCGAATTCAACTTCCTGAGAAAGTGATTTGTCATCTTCTTCATTATTTTCTTCTTCTAAGCTGACGAGCTCAGAAGGTACTTCATCCACATAATCAATGTCTCCACAAGATAAAGAAGTACATTCATCGTCAGAATCGGAATCGGAGAACATCTCAACATGATTATTCGAATTATCAATCGGAGGTAAATCACACTCTTCTGCCGTTTCAAAAGTATATTTCTCAGAATTGGGTAAAGAATCCTTGAGCTCGGGCTCCAAAGGCTCTGACGGCTTATCAATCTCGATTGAAATAGGAGTATCGACATCTTCCAAAACGGGATCACTTCCCTCAACCGGTGTGAGAAAAGGATGGAAAGACTCAGGATTGGTTGATTCAGAAGAAGGAGTGGAATACTCGTAGAAATACGCTTCAATTCAGCTAGGAGTTGTTCTTGAGCTTTAATCATTTCATAAAGTGATTGATTTCGAGCAATAGTTTCTTTAATCATATCGTCCAGAGGTTGTGTTTGAATCATTTGGTATTGTGGAGGTTGGTCGTGATAATCATTGTCATAAAGAATCGGTTTCCTTGTTTGACAATCGGTGCTAAAGTGCGGACCTCCACAATACTCACAACCATATTGTGGTTGTGAAATCGGTGCATTGTGAAACGATTCATCATTAAAGGTTTGATAAGACGGATTTTGCTCGTACGGGATGAAATCGTTTTGTGGATTATTGCAAAAGCTCGGATTAGGATCGTAAGCGTATGAAGTTTCAGCTCTCGGAGCGTAGCACATACAATTAGTAAATCCACATTGGTTACAAAAACACCGTCCACAGGGTAAACCTTCTTCGGAGGGATTACCACAATTATAGCAAGTGAACGTAGGCGGCGGGGGTTATGGTGGGTAATCGGGAAAGTTTGAAGGATTGTTGAATGATTTTTGAACGTACGTGTAAGAATTACAAAACCTACAAACTCCGTTTTGAAGATTACTACCACATTGCTCGCACGTACAATACATACATGGTTCTCCGAAGAGGGGTTCTCCACAATTAACACAATTCGAATTCATAAGAATTAAAGGTTCAGAGGGTTGAAGAACAGAATTAAACAAATCAGAGGATGACGAAGATTCTTTTTGGATTTTGAAAAATATAAACGAAAAGGAAAAACAAACTTAGAGGTTGGAAAATATTTTTGGGTTTTTTAAGTTTTTTAAGAGGAAAACGAAAACAAGTTATTAATCTTTATTTATCTTTGGTAACCGTTACGTTAACCGCAACCGTTTCCCTTGAAATTACGCGCGGCGAAGCGGGAGGACAAAGGTGCTCCGTAGATGCTTAAAAACCTGTCCTCTTCAGTTTGCAATTTAATGTCAAGACTTCCGTATTCCTCGTTTATTCGGTTGTAATCTCAAAGTAATCCGATCAACGACTAATTTCACGATATCTTTTGTTTATTGGGCACGGTTTACAACACTTTCAAAGAAAGTGAGGATGTTTATTTTATTTTTGGATTTTTATTGAAAACACTTTAGGAAAAGTGTTTTTGTTTATTCTACTTTTGTATTTTTATAATATAACGAAAATAAGTAACTTCCGGGAAAGGAAGGATTTTCAAATCACAAAAACAACGAACGGAATCGACGCACTCGTTTCAAGCCTTCCCCGGCAGCGGCGCCTAAAAGTGATTACACACGATATATATAGTATATATATAGTAGTATATCTTCCGAGGATAGCACGGGTAAATATGTATCCCTGGGTCGTATTTCCCAACGAAGGCTAAATGGAGTTCGTGAGTTCGTGATCGTGAGTCGTGAAGTGAATGTGAGGGGTTTATGGGGAACCCTAAGCTATAATTATACTACAAGAAATAAAAATGCATAAATAAGAAAGCACGTAACCCTAACACGTAATTAAAACCTAAAACGTAAAAAAACGTGAATGCACAAAATAAAAAGTGAATTTAAGGTATTACTACTCCTACGGGTGTGAAAATGATTTTCCTACGTTCTAAAAGACAAAAGAAAATTTTAGGAAAAAGAAAAATATTATTTTGACTTTTATTTAATTATTATTAATTAAAAACTATTTTTTTGCTCGTACGGGATGAAATCGTTTTGTGGATTATTGCAAAAGCTCGGATTAGGATCGTAAGCGTATGAAGTTTCAGCTCTCGGAGCGTAGCACATACAATTAGTAAATCCACATTGGTTACAAAAACACCGTCCACAGGGTAAACCTTCTTCGGAGGGATTACCACAATTATAGCAAGTGAAGGTAGGCGGCGGGGGTTGTGGTGGGTAATCGGGAAAGTTTGAAGGATTGTTGAATGATTTTTGAACGTACGTGTAAGAATTACAAAACCTACAAACTCCGTTTTGAAGATTACTACCACATTGCTCGCACATACAATACATACATGGTTCTCCGAAGAGGGGTTCTCCACAATTAACACAATTCGAATTCATAAGAATTAAACGTTCAGAGGGTTGAAGAAGAGAATTAAACAAATCAGAGGATGACGAAGATTCTTTTTGGATTTTGAAAAATATAAACGAAAAGGAAAAACAAACTTAGAGGTTGGAAAATATTTTTGGGTTTTTTAAGTTTTTTAAGTTCTTTAAGAGGAAAACGAAAACAAGTTATTAATCTTTATTTATCTTTGGTAACCGTTACGTTAACCGCAACCGTTTCCCTTGAAATTACGCGCGGCGAAGCGGGAGGACAAAGGTGCTCCGTAGATGCTTAAAAACCTGTCCTCTTCAGTCTGCAATTTAATGTCAAGACTTCCGTATTCCTCGTTTATTCGGTTGTAATCTCAAAGTAATCCGATCAACGACTAATTTCACGATTTCTTTTGTTGTTTATTAGGCACGGTTTACAACACTTTCAAAGAAAGTGAGGATGTTTATTTTATTTTTGGATTTTTATTGAAAACACTTTAGGAAAAGTGTTTTTGTTTATTCTACTTTTGTATTTTTATAATATAACGAAAATAAGTAACTTCCGGGAAAGGAAGGATTTTCAAATCACAAAAACAACGAACGGAATCGACGCACTCGTTTCAAGCCTTCCCCGGCAGCGGCGCCAAAAAGTGATTACACACGATATATATAGTAGTATATCTTCCGAGGATAGCACGGGTAAATATGTATCCCCGGGTCGTATTTCCCAACGAAGGCTAAATGGAGTTCGTGAGTTCGTGATCGTGAGTCGTGAAGTGAATGTGAGGGGTTTATGGGGAACCCTAAGCTATAATTATACTACAAGAAATAAAAATGCACAAATAAGAAAGCACGTAACCCTAACACGTAATTAAAACCTAAAATGTAAAATAAACGTGAACGCACAAAATAAAAAGTGAATTTAAGGTATTACTACTCCTACGGGTGTGAAAATGATTTTCCTACGTTCTAAAAGACAAAAGAAAATTTTAGGAAAAAGAAAAATATTATTTTGACTTTTTATTTAATTATTATTAATTAAAAACTATTTTTAAATATTAAAATATATTAAAAATGCAAATAACTAAGAAAAATGAAAAATTAATTTTGAAAAATCTAAAATATTATAAAACTAATTTTAAAGCTGAAAAATGTTTTTTGGATTTTTTATTAATTTATATTAATTAAAAAGGATTTAAAAGTACTTTAAAACTATTTTTAATTATTATAAATACTAAATAAACTTGGAAAATTATGAAATTTTTCAGAGAATTCCAAAATATTATTCTAAACCTAGGAAAAATAAAATTATCTAAAAACTAGACACTAATAAGCAGTTTGGGCATATAAGCAGTTGAAATAAGCACTTATTTATAAGCAATTAAGCACCAAATTACACCAAAAGCTTAGGGAAGGTGTAATATACTAGGAAAAACTTAATTCAACTAAAAAGCCTCAAATAAGCCTAGGCCGTGAGCCAAATTCAATACACTCTTTGGACCGAAAAAATAGCCTAAATACCCTACTTTGGAGCTTAATTATAAGCACTTAATAAGCTAATTAGGGGAAGGTTAAGGGGGCAAAAGGAAGACCACCTAGGATACTACTCAAAAAACCTAAAAGCCCTAATTTCATAGCTCAATTACTACCTTAAATAGCCCCTAGTTCAGATGTGTATGAGCAAGCTTAAATCCTAGTTTGACTTATTTAGTGCACCTAAACTTTGACCAAAGCGAGATTCTACTGTTAAATTCTTAATCTAAAGGAATGATTAAACTAATTTAACCTTTGATTTCTCTAAATATAGCCTAATTCTAACAGTGCTCAAAGCCACTGATTCACAGAACATAAAAGAAGCATCAAATGGCAGATGCAAATAAAGTTTGACTTTTTAGCTATAACCCTACTCTTTTTATGATCAAACTAACTTACCTATGCCTAAAGTGAACCATTTATGCAGTGAGAACAGTAAACTAACAGCAATAACAACCCAAACTTTCCTGATCCAAACACTCCCTTATATGATAGTTTGTACTAACTTTTTGAGTTTTAAGCTTCAAGCACCCAAACTAAGGATCAAACAAGATTAAACAACTATACTAAAACCTAATGAAACAGTAAAATAAAACAATGAACTTCAAGAACACCAAATTGCAGATTAAGCTAATACTAGGCAGTTAATACTCAACTATGAAACGGAACACAAATAAGCACAGACCAAGCATCCAAATAACTAACATATGCTACAATAAGCAAGTATAAGCGATAAAGAACAGAGATTAAACAAAAGATAGAGTAAATGCAAAAAATGAAAAAGAAGACTTACTTGGAACAATGGCTAAATGAGATTAAGCTTACGGCAACTGAGGTAAACTCACAGTAAGCATATGGGGGCTTATGTGAGCTTATCAGAAGGGTAGTAACAGCTTCCAAAAGCTTATTTTCCCTTAAACAATTTTTTTTTAACAAAAACTTTACAGAGATAAATTTCAACTTATTCAAGAAGCTTGTAATAAACTAAATAAAGTTTAAAGGAAAGGATTTTAAGAGCTTATGAACTAATATGAGCTTAAAAAGGAAATTGCTTTAAAACGGATTAATAACAAAAACTTCAAACTTTTTATTAAACAAAGGCAGATTACATAACGAAAGCAATATTACATTTAACTAAAGCAGAAATTAAACCTAAATTTAACCTTAAAACCTACACCTAAACTACTCCTTAACTACACACTGCAACCATGGACAAAGGGTCCTATTTATAGCTAGAAGAGGCGGTTTGGAAGCTGAGGTTTCATCCTAGAAGCTTCAAGAATTCCATTTGATCATTTCCCACCGACTTTGTAATCCTTATCATGATTCAAGACCCTTGGATACTGTTCCAGGAGGTTCCATCCAATAAGCTTGCTTCGTTTGTCCACGTTGGCAAAGATAAGATGGCTTTTGACACGTTGGCAGAACAATCTCGAATGTACGAGGTTGGTTAATGGTGAAACGGGGTTAGATTGCAGGTTAAAAAATGGTGGGGAGGAGGTTGAACAGTATAATGGCGGGGTTATTTTTTATGGTTTATTGATTTGGATGGGTTATAAGTTATAAGGGCCGTGGGTTTATTTATGGGTGATGTGGGCTTGAGGAGTGTTTTGGGCCAGGGTGTTAAGGGTTAAGTAAGAGTTAGTGGGTTTAAGGATTGGATTTGGGGTTTTATTATTAAAGGGTTGGTTTATGTAGTAATAGTTTTAGGTTTTAGGTGTAAGGTTTAGGGACTTAAGTTGTAAATTCTGATTTCTTAGGGACCTGATCTGCCATCTTTCATAAATATTATCCAAAGGCCTTTCTTGAATATATTGAAGACTTGGAGGGCCTGAGTTGTCATTTTTCATAAATATTCTTTCAGGGACCATATTTGACAACTCTTAAAACTTCAGGGACCACTTGTGCAAACTTGATCAAACTTAATCCAATGGTCTTTTGTGTCATTTCTTCAATCATGAGGGACTTGAATGGATCTTTTGAGCTTCTTTTGACTTTTTGGCATTCCCGGCTCCGGCCTTTGGCTATTTCCGCATCTCGTGCTCGTTTTTGGTAATTTATGGCTCGGTTTTTGTCCTTTTCTCATATTTTATTACCTGCACGTGTAAAAACGCAAAAACATAAATATTTGGCATTTATGGTCGGGTTTTTGGTCTTTTTGGTCTTAATTTGGCCAAGAAAAGGTATGTGTTTAAGCACATACCAACAACCCAGCAAACAACATTACAGATTGATGACGCTCGAATTATACATATTTTATATAGCGTTATTTGTTAGTTTCTATATGATTTATAAGGACTTTTGATACTTAATTGCATGAAAATACATTTCAGGTCCGATAGACAAAGAACTTCAAGAATTAAGGCAAAGTGTTCACTTCCAAGATAATATTATGTTAAAGCCTGTCCAAGTTAAACGAGCGCCGAGCTTATATCCAAAGTGCGCTAGTTACGGGGATGTATGTAGTCCTACACAAATATAAGTCAATCAAGTCAAGCACGGTGATCTTATCTCTATTGACTGCCGGCCTTCACCTCTATTAATGACCCTTTGGCGCCAAGTAATCTATTGAAGCCCGCCGCTGTTTATCTCCAAGATCGCCGGAATTCAGTGTGAAGCCCGCCGACCTTTCTTCAAGTGCGGCGTACTGCAGTGCTTGGCCAGTCAAATCCTTGCCTATAAATAGAGCTCCAATTCGTCCCATTTTCATGCATCTCTCATCCCAACAACCAACAAAGCTCTGATATTCATTCTCTCTCGAATTCCAATCATTGGAGTGATAGAAATAAAGTCAAAGTTCTAAAAGCGTTGAAATACTCTCTAGATATTAATTGTGGCAATCGCTAGTGATGGTAGCTTCTTCATTACATTAATTCATAAGTATGTTGATCATTTCATACGAAATTACCACTGTAAGCATGATTACTAAAGCCATGTTAGGCTAAACTCCTTATGGTTGCTTGGATATGTTAATATAATAAAGTGTTTGGTTGTGGTTATGATCTCTTGTTGATTTCTTGTTTATGTTAAGACCTTGCCGTGTTCTAAACTTATCACCATTGTTTATCTCTTTGATTATAATTGCTAATTGGAAAGGGTCGAAAGATTCAAATAGTATTTTATGGTTTTCAACATATGTCTATGTGTGTTGATCAATTGAAGGAGAAATCGCTTTTGTAATGAAATAAACAATAGAGTTTTAAATGTTGCAACAAGTTCATACACTTGTTAACCACTTGTTTAAGGATTAGTAAACATAAGTCTCGAATCACAACTATTAACTGATGAAACGTTATTTTGACGAAAACAACTAATCATTTGTTGAACTTACTTAACCACTGAGATCATTATCATATACCATCACTACATTGTAGCAACTATCCAAGTAATCATATTTGTCTCATACTTGAATGTCACAGTAAAACATTTGCATAAGCTTTCTAAGTCATCTTGATTAGTTAATTGATATATAAGAGCAATCTCAGTCCCTGTGGAACGACCTGGTCTTACCAAAACTCTTTACTATAAACGAGGGTTATACTTTTACCCGTGTGTTTTGTGTATTAAGGAATCGGTAAAATTAGTCTTATAAATTTAAAGCTTTCGAAACACATCAAAGTTTTTGGCGCCGCTGTCGGGGACTAGCACTTGCTCTCTTATTAATTGTTTGATCATATTAGTTGCATTTAGATTGCATTTCTGTGTTTTCATTTCGAATATCATCTGTTCTATTCTATATAACCGCCGGTTTTCACCAAACACCGCCGCTTTTGCACCATGATCACGGCGATCTTTTCCAAAGAAGCGCCGCTTTTCTAGAAAATTTCAAATTCAAAATTTCAAATCCTTTACCTTGTAAAACCCAGAAGCATGCCGTACTCTACACTTTAGTAAGCCGTACTTATCACCTCAGAAGCTAAAAATTAGTTCATCCGAATTAAATTTCAGTTGTCCTAAACATCATAAATCTCGTATTGGATGGTCACACGATCATCCAACGCAAAACTTGCCAGTCCTTTACCTGAACCTAAGCGTACCATAAACCGAAGACGTAGACGAAACAAACGAGTTCCAATTTCACAAAAAGATTTAAGATCTGAAACTCCTAAAGAGATACTTCCATCTGTTGATGATCTTTCTCTCTATCGATTCTTTATCAAACTCATCCAACTTCACGATCCAATGGATGAAACCGACAATGAACCAATGTGGGCCAATGAGCAAACCGTTGCTCCTACTCCTGGTCCCGCAATCACTTTACCCGACACTGCCAATGAATTTTCCATCAAAGGAAACCATTTACCCTTGTCAAAGGAAATCAATTCGATGGTAGAAACAAAACTGATCCACACAAACACATCTACGAATTCCTTGGAATTTGTGAAATGTTTAGATACGGAGAAACCGAAAATGAAGCCGTCCGGCTCATGACGTTTCCATTATCCCTAACCGGAGAAGCTAAAACCTTGTTAGATGAACTTGAAGAAGGAACCATAGCAACATGGGATGAACTTCGCACCGCCTTTATAAGTCGATTCTTTCCCCCAGCCTTATTTGACCGAATCCTCGGTGAAATCTGTGCTTTTTTCTCAAAAAGATCGAGAAACCTTAATCGAGGCATGGTTACGAATGAAAGAAATGCTTAGGAATTGTCATGGACATGGTCTAAGTAAAGGAAACATAATCAAAATCTTTTACCATGGACTTGACGAGAGTACTCAAGAAGCCTTAAATGCTGCTGCAAGAGGAATTTTCCTGTACAAAACCCCAAATCAATCCTACCAATTACTCGAAGACAAAGTCTTACTCAAACATGATTGGGCTAAAAACCAAAAACCAAAAACCGCTCTTCGCAAAACTGTTGCTTTCGCCGATGAAGGCAGTAGTATTTCTGACACTGACAAAATTATGGCCCGAATGGATGCCATGGCCATCAAAATGGATGCTCAGTATAAAGAAATGAAAGAGAAACGTGAATCTTTCAACAATTGTAGTGGAAATCACTCAACCGCAAATTGCAATGATGAGACACACCTATGTCTCGAGAAGAGGAAGCCAAATTCATGCAAACATTTAGACGATCTCGCTTTGATTATCGTAATAGAGATAATGACAAATGGCGTTCTAACGATAGACCTGATTACAATCGTGATCAACCTCGATCATATTCTGAAGAAAAACCCGACATTCAAAAACAATTAAGTGAATTCATTAAGTCACAACAATCCACGAACACGTTCGTCAAAAACACTTTCAATGAACTCAAAGACAAACTTGAATCCACCACAAGAAACCACCAAGCCTCTATCCAAAATCTGGAAGAAAAATTCGACAGACTTGCTGAAAAACAAGCTAATAGACCCCCTGGATCCCTTCCAAGTAACACTACACCTAATCCAAGAGGTAGTACTTCTAGACCTTATCAACCACCTCCAGCTCGTTATGAGCATGTGAATGCCATAACAACTAGACATGGTACGTCATATGAACCTCCACCTAATCCTGGTCAAACACAACCTGCTGTCGAGCTTGACAGTGAGGAAGAAGATGATCCTTCACCTCAGAAAAAAATCCAAAACAAAAGAAACTCCCGATACACCTGTTCTTAAACCTTACAAACCAAAAATTCCATACCCACAGCGTCTCGAAAAAGAGAAAATGAAAGCACAATATGGGAAGTTCCTAGATATGATTCGTGCTGTTCGAATCAATGTTCCATTAATCGATGTTATTGCCGGAATGCCAAATTACGGCAAATTCCTTAAACAACTTGTGAGTAACAAAAGTAAACTAGAACAAATATCCGCAGCCTTTCTAAGCGATGAATCTTCAGCTATAATTCAAAATAAAGTTCCACCAAAATTAGGAGATCCCGGAAGTTTTCTGATTTCGTGAAATTTTGGCAAAACATTCTCTTGCAATGCCTTGGCCAATCTTGGCGCAAGTATCAACCTATGCCATATTCTCTTTATGCCAAACTCTCTCTAGAAACTCTCAATCCTACCAAAATGAGTGTTCGATTAGCATATCGCTCTTTTCAATATCCTGTTGGAATGTCAGAAAATATGCTAGTCGAAGTTGGTAAATGCACCTTCCCCGTTGACTTTGTTATCTTAGAAATGGAGGAAGACAGCAAAGTTCCTCTAATTCTAGGAAGACCATTCTTACACACAGCTGAAGCAATAATTCGAGTCAAACAAAAGAAACTAAATCTCGGAGTTGGAGAAGATAGAATGTCTTTTTCAATCGATTCAGCAATGAAACATTCCTACTCTAATGATGATACATGTTTTAGCATAGATGTTATTGATGAAATTCTTGAAGAGGATTTCGACAATTTGCTAAACGAAGGAATGGAAATTCTTCATACTATTCATGGAACGATTCTTGAAGAGAAACTCTATGCTAAGTTTGATGAATTCATATCTATGAATATCGAAGAAATCGAAACCGATGATGAAGAAGAAATCCTTTTCGAAAGAATCACTTTCAATACAGAATACAAAATAAAGAAATCTCTCGAAGAACCACCAACTGATCTCGAACTCAAAACTCTTCCTAAACATCTCGAGTATGATTTTCTAGAAGGAACATCCTTACTCCCGGTTATTATATCTTTCGAACTTTCAGAAAAGAATAAAGCAGATTTGCTCACCGTTCTGAAAAATCATAAACGAGCTTTTGCTTGGAAAACTTTAGATATTCCTGGAATCTGTCCTTCATTTTGCAAACGCAAAATACAAATGCTAGAGGATAAGAAACCAGTTGTCCAGAAACAAAGAAGGTTAAATTCTAATATGTTGGGTTTTAAAGTTAACTCTACTTCTGTGATATCTCTACTGCTGGCAGGCAACTCTACTGCTAGATATCTCTACTGCTGAGACTCTACTGCTGGAAGAATACTGCTGTATTATCTCTGCTGCTTAGTGATAAGTTTGTATACGCGTCTTTATATTTATAGTAAAGATGTCTTGTAATATTCTATTGTGTTAGAATATCTTTGTCTTGTGTAGGAAGTTGATGTAAGGCCGTAGGGTTCCTTGGTGTATAAAAGGAGATCCTAGGGTTTGTCTAGAGTACGTATCATTCTAGTATTCATACACTTCAAGGTTGTAAAACCCTAGCACTATTCAGAGTGCTCGTATTAA
>LBNU01011073.1:37667-54734 GCA_014162995.1 Artemisia annua
GCAATAATTCGAGTCAAACAAAAGAAACTAAATCTCGGAGTTGGAGAAGATAGAATGTCTTTTTCAATCGATTCAGCAATGAAACATTCCTACTCTAATGATGATACATGTTTTAGCATAGATGTTATTGATGAAATTCTTGAAGAGGATTTCGACAACTTGCTAAACGAAGGAATGGAAATTCTTCATACTATTCATGGAACGATTCTTGAAGAGAAACTCTATCCTAAGTTTGATGAATTCATATCTATGAATATCGAAGAAATCGAAACCGATGATGAAGAAGAAATCCTTTTCGAAAGAATCACTTTCAATACAGAATACAAAATAAAGAAATCTCTCGAAGAACCACCAACTGATCTCGAAATCAAAACTCTTCCTAAACATCTCGAGTATGATTTTCTAGAAGGAACATCCTTACTCCCGGTTATTATATCTTTCGAACTTTCAGAAAAGAATAAAGCAGATTTGCTCACCGTTCTGAAAAATCATAAACGAGCTTTTGCTTGGAAAACTTCAGATATTCCTGGAATCTGTCCTTCATTTTGCAAACGCAAAAATACAAATGCTAGAGGATAAGAAACCAGTTGTCCAGAAACAAAGAAGGTTAAATTCTAATATGCAAGAAGTAGTAAAAAAGGAAGTAACCAAACTCCTCAATGCCGAAATAATTTACCCCATCGCTAACAGCCCATGGGTTAGTCCTATTCATTGTGTTCCAAAGAAAGGTGGTATCACCGTGGTCACAAATGAAAATGATGAGTTAGTACCCACCAGAACTATCACTGGTTGGAGAGTTTGTATTGACTACCGAAAACTCAACGAAGCTACAGCTAAAGATCACTTTCCTTTACCCTTCATGGATCAAATGTTGGAAAGACTAGCAGGAAACGAATACTTTTGTTTTCTCGATGGTTTTTCTGGATACTTTCAAATTCCTATCGATCCTCTCGATCAAGAAAAAACAAAATTCACCTGTCCTTTTGGAACATATGCTTACAGACGAATGCCTTTCGGCTTATGTAATGCACCAGCTACATTCCAAAGATGCATGATTGCCATATTTCATGACATGATCGAACAATCTATGGAAGTTTTCATGGAATATTTCTCTGTTTTTTGAAACTCATTCAAAAGTTGTTTCGTCAATCTAAGTAAAATGCTTAAAAGATGTGAAGAAGCTAACCTAGTCCTTAACTGGGAAAAATGCCATTTCATGGTTAAAGAAGGTATTGTGCTTGGACACAAAGTGTCTGGAGCAGGATTAGAAGTTGACAAAGCAAAAATCGAAGTAATAGCAAAACTTCCACCTCCTACTAATATCAAAGGTATTAGAAGTTTTCTTGGACATGCCGGTTTTTACCGAAGATTCATAAAATATTTCTCTAAGATAACTAAACCTCTCACAAAACTCCTTGAAAAAGATGTCCCATTCGAATTCAATAAAGAATGTATAACAGCATTTGAAACATTAAAAGAAAAGCTTACATGCACACCAATCCTAGCAAGCCCAGATGAGAATCTTCCATTCGAGCTAATGTGTGATGCAAGTGAAAGTGCTGTTGGAGCCGTACTTGGCCAATGAAAAGAAAAACATTTTCATCTAATTTATTTCGCAAGTAGAACGTTGAATGCAGCCCAACGAAAATACACAATAACAGAAAAAGAATTAATAGTTGTAGTATTTGCATTCGATAAATTCAGCTCATATCTCGTTCTATCCAAAACTGTTGTTTTCACGGATCATGCAGCCTTAAAGTATCTCTTTAAAAAAACTAGATGCCAAACCTCATCTCATACGATGGGTTTTGCTCTTGCAAGAATTCGATATTGAGATAAAAGACAAAAAAGGTGCTAATAATGTTGCAGCAGACCACCTATCTAGGATTGAGAAACAAGATGGTGATGATGAAGAACTAGAAATAAACGATTACTTCCCAAAAGAAATTCTGATGAAAATAAATTCTGATAATGAACCTTGGTTTGCTGATTTTGCAAATTACTTGGTTGGAAAAGTTCTACGAAAAAACATGAAATACCAACAAAAGAAAAAATTCTTTTCCGATCTAAAAAACTTCTTTTGGGAAGATCCACATCTTTTTAAGATATGTCCTGATGGGATTATAAGAATATGTGTGGCAGGACCTGAAACCCGAACCATTCTGGATGCATGTCATCATGGACCAACCGGAGGACATTATGGACCGTCCATCAGGGCCAGAAAAGTCCTAGAATCTGGTTTCTATTGGCCAACAATATTCATAGAAGCTCATACCTTATTTCGCCTTTGCGAAGCATTTCAAAAAATTAGAATATATCAAAACAAGACGAAATGCCTTTAAGCTATATCCAAGTATGCGAAATATTTGACGTATGGAGAATAGATTTCATGGGTCCTTTCCCAAAATCCCATAAGTTCGAATACATATTGGTCGCCATCGATTATGTCTCAAAATGGGCCAAGGCCCACGCTCTTCAAACAAATGATGCAAAAGTCGTTCTAACATTCCTTAAGAAACTCTTTTGTCACTTTGGAATCCCAAAAGCATTGATTAGTGACAGAGGAACACATTTCTGTAATCATATGATGGAAAAAGCAATGAAGAAGTATGGTGTAAACCATCGCTTTTCTACTTCATATCATCCTCAAACTAGTGGTCAAGTGGAAAACACAAACAGAGCTTTAAAAAGAATCCTTGAAAAGACTGTAAAAGACAATCCTGCTCTTCGGTCTAAAAAATTGGATGATGCTCTGTGGGCTTTCCGCATAGCATACAAAACACCTACTGGAACAACACCTTATAAACTCATATATGGCAAAGCTTTTCATTTACCGCTCGAACTTGAACATCGTGCATATTGGGCACTTAAAAATTGTAACACTGACTTGATAGCCGCCGGAGAAAAACGTATGTTTCAACTCCATGAGTTAGACGAATTTCGTTTACATGCTTATGAGAATTCTATATTACAAAGAAAGAACAAAAATCTGGCATGATCGAAAGTTGAAAGTACGTAAAGAATTCAACAAAGGAGAAAAAGTACTCTTATTTCACTCAAAATATAAATTCAAGCAACCGAAATTAAAATCCCGTTGGCTTGGAACCTACATGGTAAAACACCAATATCCATCCGGATATGTTGAATTATATGAAAAAGATGGAAAACTTTTATAGTCAATGGTCACAGACTTAAGTTATATTACCAAGAAGAAAGTTTCAATGATCGAAGGGAGGAACTGACTCCTTTCTTTCCTAAAGCTTAAAACCACTCTGTCCTTGTGAGTCTAGCTAGAGACTCCTATAAAAACAAGCGCTTCTCGGGAGGCAACCCGTGATTTTTAAACATTTTTCACCACACTTTTATTTAAGTGTGGAGGTATTCCACTTTTAGTTGTGAAAAAAAATAAAAAAAAAAAATCCAAAAATATTTTTTGTGTGTTTGTTTGTTTATTTTTGCAGGTTTTTATGAGAATATATGGATGCTTGCAGAAGAGTCTCTTATATCAACTTCCATCGATAGCCCCGAGAAGTTTCGATCCTCTTTCTCGATTATCCTATTTTTATTATTTTTTCAGTCTTTCACATTGGGGACAATGTTCAACTTAAGTGTGGAGAGAGGACAAATAGGATAAGTCGAGCGTATTCCACATTATTGCTTGCTCCATAAATTTTAAAATTTTAGGTTCTATATTAGAATTTTGAAAAAAAATGCAAGGCATATCGATACATATCTAGCAGATGCAAAATCCCCACTAAATTGTGAGAATATTCTTAGCCTTTATATGAAGTTTGTAGCATTTTTGCACTTCCTGTTTCATGATATATGAGTGCGCCGGTAATTCATTTTAACTCTAGAACTTGTGCATGTATATCGTTTACTAAATCGCAGTGAGGTTAATTTATAGACGAATATAGATGACGAAAAGGATAAATATCCACCCAAATCAACCCTTATCCTTATCTAATAAGTAAGAACATCAAAGAAGCACTTTGCTAAATTCCTTCTATTTGCTAGTCGCTAGTATGATAAAGAAAAGTACAAAAAGGTAAAAAAAAATGAATAAAGGCAAGAAAAATATATGCCTAGAAAAAAGTAAAGTGAAAGCATGATGTTGGCTAGCAATAGTATGGTTTAGTGAATCGATATGGCTGTTTTATCTCTCAAAAACAATTACCCAAGTTACCCTCTATCTCCAAAAACAAAATAAGCCTTATTTTGCCTTCTTTTGATATATTTATCTGGTGCTCACGCCGCAACGGTTATTTTTACGTATCTTGTACAAGCCTATGGTAGTTTTCTTGATTTATGTCTGTGCAAATTGAGTGTTCCCACATAATCACCCTATTGAGTGAAATTGTGTGAATCTAAATAAATCATATGTGAGGTGATCTGGTATGTATTGATGCCATATATAAAATGTCTTTGTCTCTAACAAATAAATCTCCTTCAAAAGCTAATCTTTCATATCTCATATCTTTTTGTTCACGTACATTGCTTGGGGGCAAGCAATAGCTAAGTGTGGAGGGATTTGATGACGCTCGAATTATACCTATTTTATATAGCATTATTTGTTAGTTTCTATATGATTTATAAGGACTTTCGATACTTAATTGCATGAAAATACATTTCAGGTCCGACAGACAAAGAACTTCAAGAATCAAGGCAAAGTGTTCACTTCCAAGATAATCTTATGTTAAAGCCTGTCCAACTTAAAAGAGCGCCGAGCTTATATCCAAAGTGCGCCGGTTATGGGGATGTATGTAGTCCTACACAAATATAAGTCAATCAACTCAAGCACGGCGATCTTATCTCTATTGATCGCCGGCTTTAAGCTCTATTAATGACCCTTTGGCGCCAAGTAATCTATTGAAGCCCGACGCAGGATATCTCCAAGATCGCCGGCATTCAGTGTGAAGCCCGCCAAATTTTCTTCAAGTGCGGCGTACTTCAGTGCCTGGCCAGTCAAATCCTTGCCTATAAATAGAGCCCCAATTCATCCCATTTTCATACATCTCTCATCCCAACAACCAACAAAGCTATGATATTCATTCTCTCTCGAATTCCAATCATTGGAGTGATAGAAATAAAGTCAAAGTTCTAAAAGCGTTGAAATACTCTCTAGATATTAATTGCGGTGATCGCTAGTGACGGTAGCTTCTTCATTACATTAATTCAGAAGTATGTTGATCATTTCATACGAAATTACCACTGTAAGCATGATTACTAAAGCCATGTTAGGCTAAACTCCTTATGGTTGATTGGATATGTTAATATAATAAAGTGTTTGGTTGTGGTTATGATCTCTTGTTGATTTCTTGTTTATGTTAAGACCTTGCCGTGTTCTAAACTTATCACCATTGTTTATCTCTTTGATTATAATTGCTAGTTGGAAAGGGTCGAAAGATTCAAATAGTATTTTATGGTTTTCAACATATGTCTATGTGTGTTGATCAATTGAAGGAGAAATCGCTTTTGTTATGAAATAAACAATAGAGTTTTAAACGTTGCAACAAGTTCTTACACTTGTTAACCACTTGTTTAAGGATTAGTAAACATAAGTCTTGAATCACAACTGTTAACTGATGAAAGGTTATTTTGACGAAAACAACTAATCATTTGTTGAAATTACTTAACCATTGAAATCATTATCATATACCATCACTACGTTGTAGCAACTATCCAAGTAATCATATTTGTCTCATACTTGAATTTCATAGTAAAACATTTGCATAAGCTTTCTAAGTCATCTTGATTAGTTAATTGATATATAAGAGCAATCTTAGTCCCTGTGGAACGACCTGGTCTTAACAAAACTCTTTACTATAAACGAGGGTTATACTTTTTCCCATGTGTTTTGTGTATTAAGGAATAGGTAAAATTAGTCTTATAAATTTAAAGCTTTCGAAACACATCACGGATCAATTAATAACAAGTTTGAAAGAGCAAACAAGAAGTTTGTTTGGGGATGAATATGTTAATGTTGAGATACCTGGGTGGATGTCATGGGTAGGTGACACCATAGTACAAGATGTACACATAGGTAATCTAGATACAATGGATGATGAGGTAAATAACACAAGCCCACTAAATACCCCACAAGTCCTACCATCATTTGAGGAACACACACCGCCCGTGATTTACCCGGAAAAAGTAGAAGAGACTTTAGGAATCTCGATGGAGGTAGAACCTTTGAACCAAACACAACTAGAGGATATAGGTTTGAATACTTGTAGTCACAACCTTACTCTTAGTTCTAGGGAATTTCCTAGTGTTGATAAACCGGAGCCTCAATCTTTACTCAATTTTACATCCTTAGATACACATCTAGGAGACAAAAGAGGAACCAACCCACTCATCAACCCACCCATCAACCCATATAGCCCGGGTAGTTTTAGGATGAAGGAAGCCATTCACACACCCCCTTCACCTCACGTGGCATATTTTCACTCTAATGGTGTGTATCGCTACTATTACCCGCACTTAATCTTAAGTGTAGGGAAAACCTTCCTTATAACCGTTAAATAAGGGTAGAGTCAGGCTCGTGACTCGAACAAAAAAAAGCGCTTCTTGGGATGTAACACCCCCAAAATTTGGTACAGCGGAAGACTCATCAAGCTTTCGAGGTGTTACGGGGATTGGTATCCAACACAAGTCATAAAAGAACGAGATAAAGTAAACATGAGTAAAAACACATCCAAACGGGGTTTTAGAGTTTACATTCATCCCAAATTCACCAAAGTAAGGCCCAAAAGAAATAAAAGTAGGTCCACAATACATATCAGAGTTTTTAGAAAAGTAGATCCTTAAACCATATTGCCAAGCCAAGTGATGCGCGTGGATTGCAACACGCACTACGTTTTACCTCTCGAGGGATCTCGAGAAGCTTGCAATCCCCACCAGGCAGTGTACCTGACCGATGTAGTATAGTGTAGTGGCAAGTACCGGGGGATTGGTCGTTCTCTCGCAGGGAATAGTGTTCGTTAGGCTAAAGGCTACTCTAATCTAGGTCTAAGGGTGGAGTCGTTTTTGCCCCTGGTTCAGAATCACAGTTGCATGTCTAGTCCATTAATGTTTTTATAGTAAACTAACCTATGTACCAAGCCTAACCAAGCATGATAACTTATATAGTATATAAATACATCAAGAAATAATAAAGTTACAGAAGTGAAAATAAAATGAGAATGATTGGTTCCTTACAAGGATTGATGAACAAGAAAATGATTTACAAGAACAAGGACTATAACCTAAATCACCAACAACTCTTGCACCCTTTCTACAAATCTTTTACCAAAACTTTTTATAACTCTTTTACCCTTATAAAATACCTTATAATACCAGCCCTTGAAAACCTTGAAACCCTTGAATAAACTCTTGCTAAGAACTTCCAAGAAAACCAAAGATTTGATGAGATTTGATGATGTTTTGAGTGAAATAAACCAAGAACAAGACTAGGCCTTCAAGATCTTTAATTTATGATCAATAATTTAGTAAAAGGATTGATGAAATATGTGTATCTTAGCTGTTTTTGGTCGTGGATATCAAGGGAGGAAGGAACTTTTGATCTAGAATGCATGTGTAGATGTGTTGTAGTTTAGTTTAAGTGGTAACATGCAATGTAGTGTATTACATGTGTTCAAGTGTTGTGATAGTTTAGCTATCCATGAGACAAGTGTCTCATAGGTGGCTAAATGTATAAAAAAAAATAGTGATAGTTTAGTATAAGTTGGGTATAATGTTTATTTGGAGGTTCTAGTGTGTAGTTTTGATCCCGGTAATTGAAAACGTAAAGTTTTTAAAACACGAAATGTTAAATCGGGTAACGTAAAAATACAAAACTTGTAAAAATGTTAAAACTTGTTATTATAACTTATTTGAGTAGTTTAGATAAGTGTTGAGGTTGACGGAGGGTTTAAACGTTGTCAAAACTTTAAAACGTAGATTTAAGTCGCGTAAAACGTAAAAGGTGCAAGGTTTATGTAAAATTGGAAAAATTAAATCAGGACTTTTAAAATACGATTGTAAGGAACCAAAAATGCATAAAAGTGTAGAGTGGGCATAGTATTGTGTTGCGGTTGAATGAATTGAACGTGTTATGACATACGCGGATAACTTCTGACGAAGTTAATTAGTTAAAATAGAATAGTGAAATAATAAAATATTAAAATTTAATGACATGAAATTTTTGAAATGTCACACATATCATCCTCAAACTAGTGGTCAAGTGGAAAACACAAACAGAGCTTTAAAAAGAATCCTTGAAAAGACTGTAAAAGACAATCCTGCTCTTCGGTCTAAAAAATTGGATGATGCTCTGTGGGCTTTCCGCATAGCATACAAAACACCTACTGGAACAACACCTTATAAACTCAAATATGGCAAAGCTTTTCATTTACCGCTCGAACTTGAACATCGTGCATATTGGGCACTTAAAAATTGTAACACTGACTTGATAGCCGCCGGAGAAAAGCGTATGTTTCAACTCCATGAGTTAGACGAATTTCGTTTACATGCTTATGAGAATTCTATATTACAAAGAAAGAACGAAAATCTGGCATGATCGAAAGTTGAAAGTACGTAAAGAATTCAACAAAGGAGAAAAAGTACTCCTATTTCACTCAAAATATAAATTCAAGCAACCGAAATTTAAATCCCGTTGGCTTGGAACCTACATGGTAAAACACCAATATCCATCCGGATATGTTGAATTATATGAAAAAGATGAAAAAGCTTTTATAGTCAATGGTCACAGACTTAAGTTATATTACCAAGAAGAAAGTTTCAATGATCGAAGGGAGGAACTGACTCCTTTCTTTCCTAAAGCTTAAAACCACTCCGTCCTTGTGAGTCTAGCTAGAGACTCCTATAAAAACAAGCGCTTCTCGGGAGGCAACCCGTGATTTTTAAACATTTTTCACCACACTTTTATTTAAGTGTGGAGGTATTCCACTTTTAGTTGTGAAAAAAAATTAAAAAAAATCCAAAAATATTTTTTGTGTGTTTGTTTGTTTATTTTTGCAGGTTTTTATGAGAATATATGGATGCTTGTAGAAGAGTCTCTTATATCAACTTCCATCGATAGCCCCGGGAAGTTTCGATCCTCTTTCTCGATTATCCTATTTTTATTATTTTTTCAGTCTTTCACATTGGGGACAATGTTCAACTTAAGTGTGGAGGGAGGACAAATAGGATAAGTCGAGCGTATTCCACATTATTGCTTGCTCCATAAATTTTAAAATTTTAGGTTCTATATTAGAATTTTGAAAAAAAAATGCAAGGCATATCGATACATATCTAGCACATGCAAAATCCCCACTAAATTGTGAGAATATTCTTAGCCTTTATATGAAGTGTGTAGCATTTTTGCACTTCCTGTTTCATGATATATGAGTGCGCCGGTAATTCATTTTAACTCTAGAACTTGTGCATGTATATCGTTTACTAAATCGTAGTGAGGTTAATTTATAGACGAATATAGATGACGAAAAGGATAAATATCCACCCAAATCAACCCTTATCCTTATCTAATAAGTAAGAACATCAAAGAAACACTTTGCTAAATTCCTTCTATTTGCTAGTCGCTAGTATGATAAAGAAAAGTACAAAAAGGTAAAAAAAAAATGAATAAAGGCAAGAAAAATATATGCCTAGAAAAAAGTAAAGTGAAAGCATGATGTTGGCTAGCAATAGTATGGTTTAGTGAATCGATATGGCTGTTTTATCTCTCAAAAACAATACACCCAAGTTACCCTCTATCTCCAAAAACAAAATAAGCCTTATTTTTCCTTCTTTTGATATATTTATCTGGTGCTCACGCCGCAACGGTTATTTTTACGTATCTTGTACAAGCCAATGGTAGTTTTCTTGATTTATGTCTGTGCAAATTGAGTGTTCCCGCATAATCACCCTATTGAGCGAAATTGTGTGAGGTGATCTGGTATGTATTGATGCCATATATAAAATGTCTTTGTCTCTAACAAATAAATCTCCTTCAAAAGCTAATCTATCATATCTCATATCTTTTTGTTCACGTACATTGCTTGGGGGCAAGCAATAGCTAAGTGTGGAGGGATTTGATGACGCTCGAATTATACCTATTTTATATAGCATTATTTGTTAGTTTCTATATGATTTATAAGGACTTTCGATACTTAATTGCATGAAAATACATTTCAGGTCCGACAGACAAAGAACTTCAAGAATCAAGGCAAAGTGTTCACTTCCAAGATAATCTTATGTTAAAGCCTGTCCAACTTAAAAGAGCGCCGAGCTTATATCCAAAGTGCGCCGGTTATGGGGATGTATGTAGTCCTACACAAATATAAGTCAATCAAATCAAGCACGGCGATCTTATCTCTATTGATCGTCGGCTTTAAGCTCTATTAATGACCCTTTGGCGCATAGTAATCTATTGAAGCCCGCCGCTGGATATCTCCAAGATCGCCGGCATTCAGTGTGAAGCCCGCCGAATTTTCTTCAAGTGCGGCGTACTTCAGTACCTGGCCAGTCAAATCCTTGCCTATAAATAGAGCCCCAATTCGTCCCATTTTCATACATCTCTCATCCCAACAACCAACAAAGCTATGATATTCATTCTCTCTCGAATTCCAATCATTGGAGTGATAGAAATAAAGTCAAAGTTCTAAAAGCATTGAAATACTCTCTAGATATTAATTGCGGTGATCGCTAGTGACGGTAGCTTCTTCATTACATTAATTCAGAAGTATGTTGATCATTTCATACGAAATTACCACTGTAAGCATGATTACTAAAGCCATGTTAGGCTAAACTCCTTATGGTTGATTGGATATGTTAATATAATAAAGTTTTTGGTTGTGGTTATGATCTCTTGTTGATTTCTTGTTTATGTTAAGACCTTGCCGTGTTCTAAACTTATCACCATTGTTTATCTCTTTGATTATAATTGCTAATTGGAAAGGGTCGAAATATTCAAATAGTATTTTATGGTTTTCAACATATGTCTATGTGTGTTGATCAATTGAAGGAGAAATCGCTTTTGTTATGAAATAAACAATAGAGTTTTAAACGTTGCAACAAGTTCTTACACTTGTTAACCACTTGTTTAAGGATTAGTAAATATAAGTCTTGAATCACAACTGTTAACTGATGAAAGGTTATTTTGACGAAAACAACTAATCATTTGTTGAAATTACTTAACCATTGAGATCATTATCATATACCATCACTACGTTGTAGCAACTATCCAAGTAATCATATTTGTCTCATACTTGAATTTCATAGTAAAACATTTGCATAAGCTTTCTAAGTCATCTTGATTAGTTAATTGATATATAAGAGCAATCTCAGTCCCTGTGGAACGACCTGGTCTTACCAAAACTCTTTACTATAAATGAGGGTTATACTTTTTCCCATGTGTTTTGTGTATTAAGGAATAGGTAAAATTAGTCTTATAAATTTAAAGCTTTCGAAACACATCACGGATCAATTAATAACAAGTTTGAAAGAGCAAACAAGAAGTTTGTTTGGGGATGAATATGTTAATGTTGAGATACCTGGGTGGATGTCATGGGTAGGTGACACCATAGTACAAGATGTACACATAGGTAATCTAGATACAATGGATGATGAGGTAAATAACACAAGCCCACTAAATACCCCACAAGTCCTACCATCATTTGAGGCACACACACCGCCCGTGATTTACTCGGAAGAAGTAGAAGAGACTTTAGGAATCCCGATGGAGGTAGAACCTTTGAACCAAACACAACTAGAGGATATAGGTTTGAATACTTGTAGTCACAACCTTACTCTTAGTTCTAGGAAATTTCCTAGTGTTGATATGTTAGCATTTAAATTTTATAGAAAAAGTGATGGTCGGTCTCATATGTAATATAGTGTGTCGTGTAGGTAGAATTAGTCATTGGGCCTTGGACTAGTTAAGCTAATATGTTATAAGTTAAGACTTAAGTATAAAACCAAGTCCAAGCCCAAGCCCATCAAAGCCTTTAGGGCATCCACGAATTGTACTATAAATACACCTCAAACTCTCATTTGAGGTGTGTGCTTGTATGTGTTTTATGTGTGTTTTTCTCTAATAAAAGTTCTATTCCATACGCCTCATATTATACATCAAGTCACCATCTTTCTCATCTCTTTTCTACATATTATACGTGATTTAGATTGATAAAGTTGTGATCTTTACGTATTAACAAGTGGTATCATTCGCCAAACAATGATTTAGGAGGAATTTGAGTTGTGGTTTTCGTATTTTTTAAGCTTTTCTACACGTTTTTCTCTAAAAAGTTTGCAAATTTCTTGTTCTTTTTGTGTTTTTAACACTTTTTTGCTTACAAACTAGTGTTATAAACCTTTCTCAACAAGAAAGTTTCAATCTTTTTTGAAAAAATCAAAGCTTTAAAATCGTTCTTGTTTTTGTACTTGATTTCGAAATTTTAAAAATTTTCATAAAAATCATCAAGTTTACAACTTTCTTGTAGTTTTGGTGTTTTTAAGCTTAGAAGTACAAAAATCTTGGATTAAAAACGTGATTTGGGTGTGCTTTTTTGAAAAACAAAAATCTGCCAAATTTTGACCACTTATCGAGATCCCAAGACCCTAATTTATCGAGATCCTTCATACGTGCTTCTTTGGTGTTTTCGTTGATTACTCAGTGCTTTTCTCTCTTGTATTAGAAAGAAAACACTTCGACTTGGTGGATAGTTTCGTTATTGTATAATCTCGAAACTTGGTTATTTGTTATCGAAATCTTGAATTTTATCGAGATCTTCACAAAAGTTTCGAAATCACATATTGTTTTCGAAATCTAGTGACTTTATCGAAATTCTATTCAACTTTTTTGAAAACATACTTTATCTCATCAGAGTCTCAGATCTCGATAACTTGACTCCATCTTATCGAGAACATTGTTATCGAGAACATTGTTATCGAGATCTTTGATACTTTATCGAGAACACCTGGGATTTATCGAGAACACCTGGGATTTATCGAGAACACCTGGGATTTATCGAGAACACCTGGGATTTATCGAGAACTTGGATAACTTATCGAGAACTTTGGAATATTGTCGAAAACTTGGGAACTTGGTTGATTTTTGACGACTAAACTTTAAACGGCTATAACTTTTGATCCGTAACTCCGTTTTTGACGAAATACTTGTCAAAACGACCGTGAGATCGAGGAGAACAGCACGTTGATGCATCTAAAGATCATTCAACCCAACCTTCAAGGTCTAAATCCTCTCCGAGAAGAAGTTATTGAGGTTTTAAGTTTTCAGAACCGATTTTCACAACAAATTCAACACCAAACTCTACTCCTATTTCGTTGGAACGATCCTAAATCAACTTTATCAAATCATCATTGAATAATAATGGCATCTCAACAAGATATTCATGCTGCCGGTGCAGAAAACCGTCCTCCTATGCTTGAAAAGGGTGGTTATCTTCCATGGACAAGCCGTATGCTTCGCTACATCAAAACCAAAGATGATGGTAAACTCATGATCAAATCCATTGAAAACGGTCCATTCCAGCCAAAAGAAATCCTTGATCCTGGTAATCCAGATGGAACACCTCCTACTCAACCATTCTTTCGTCTCCAAAAAGAAGAAGATTACACAGCTGAATACTGGAAGCAGATTAAAGCAGATGATATGGCAATGCATCTCATTCAACTTGGTTTACCTCGTGAGATCTTTGCTGCAGTCGACAGTTGTCAAACAGCTTATGCTATGTGGGAACGAGTTAGAAGACTTTGTCATGGAACAGAAATTGGACAACAAGATGTTGAGAACAAGCTTCTAACAGAATGGGAGAACTTCACGTCCACAGCAGGTGAACGAATTGAATCATACTACACCAGGTTTTGTACCTTGATGAATGAGCTGATCAGAAACAAGTTGGAACCACGACAAATTGTGACAAACATTAAGTTCATCAACAATCTACCAGAAGAATGGGGTCGATATGTCACAATTGTCAATCAAACAAAGAATCTTCATCAGGTGGATTATGATCAACTCTATGACTTCTTGAAGCAAAACCAAGCTGAGGCAAATGAAGTTAGGAAGGAAAAGTTGGCTAAGAATCATGATCCTCTTGCACTCATTGCTACAACACCAACACCTCTACCAGTGAACACACAACAACCATCATTATCTTCCACTCACAACTATGTGCAACAACCATACGTTTCACAACCAACACCTATCTATCAACAATCATTCTACCCACAACAACACGAAGTCATTCCACAACAACTACCAGATCAACAATTCCAAGAACCCGAATTCACTGATAATGATGAGAATCTTGCTGCAATAACTCAAGCATTTGCTCTTCTGACTAAGGCATTCCAAGGACGCTATTCAACTCCAACTAACAACAACCAACGAATTTCATCGAACACTCGTAACAAGCAGATTGCTCAACCGAGGTTCAACATGGGCAATACGGGTCAAATGGTTGGTGTTATGGGGAATCAGCAAGGATATGCTACGGGCTTTCACATGGGGAATCAGAATCAGATGGGTCAGTATGCAGGAAATAGGATGGGTCAAAGGAATCAGATGGGTCAGTTTGTTGGGAATCAGCGGGGTCAGTATGTTGGTAATCAGGCTATGGGTAATCAGGTTGGAAATGTTGCAGCTCAGGTTGGAGGGAATAATGGTAATGTGAACGTGAATCAGGGAAATTTGGTTAAGTGTTTCAATTGTCAGGGTGTCGGTCACATGGCAAGGAACTGTCCTTCAAGGGTGGATAAGAAAAATCCTGAGTACTTGCAGAAAGCATTGATGCTGGCTCAGAAGCAGCAAGCAGGATTTCAGTTGAATGCTGAGGAGATTGACTACATGGCACTCATGGATGATATGGAAGATTGTGAAGATATTGATGCGAACTGCATATTCATGGCGAATCTCCAGGAGGCTAAGTATGACACAGATTCTGAGACACCGCCGGTTTTTGATGCCAATGTAATATCTGAGGTACCATTAAACAATTCTTTCAACAATAATGATATGTTTAATATGTCCCCTCATGAGGAACAGCATTCTGAGACACAAGTATACGATTATGATACATACCAGGAAATGCCGAATAATAGCAATATTGATTCGTCAAATCCCGATATGAATCATAATGGAGGCTTTGTTTCACAGCATGCTGAGAATGATGAGGAAACACGTGCTTTATTTGAATCATTGTTGAATAATTGTCAAATTGAGATTGAGAATGTGAAAAAGGTCAATCGCGAAGCTAAGGCCGCGAATGCTAAATTGACCGCTGAGCTTGCGAGATACAAGGAAAAAGAAAAAGCTTTTCAATTTCATACACAAAGATTGTCTGAGTTAGAAACTGGTTATCAAAATTCTGTTTCAAGGGAAAAACATTTGCAAATAAAATATGATACACTTGATGTTAATTTACAAAAGCAAATTAGATCCCTAAACGCGGAAATTTCTGATTTGCAAAACCAACTTTCTAAACAAAAAACAGCTTATACCAATCTTGAAAAAGAACGGGATGAGTTGAAAAAAGACTTTGCAAAGAAAGAAGATAAGCTTTTGGAAGAAATCATAGAGTCAGAACATAAGATTGCAAAACTTGAAGATTTGTTGGTTAAAACGGGTCATTCAGCACAAACCATTCAAATGATTACAAATCAAACAGATCCGATTTACCACACAAAATATAAAATGGCTCTTGGTAACAAAACTCCTTGTAATCTCAAGAAAGCCCAGCAAGAACAGAATGTGATTTACAATGCTAATGTGATATATGAGAAACATGATCCTCCTTATGTGCGTGATTATGATGATACAATAGCTCATGCGGAAGAGAGTCAAAACAAAATGAAACAAAAGAATCCAGATTTAAAACCTATTGATTATAACAAATGGAACGAACTTAATGGAATCACTTTTGTCCCTCAAAAACAAACACCAAATGTTTCCAAATCATCGATTTTCAAGAAAATGCTTTCAAAACCACAAGTTGTCTCTAAAAATCTTTCAAAAATGGAACAGATGTCGTCAGACAATCCTTTTAACACAAGTGAAACTAGAGGCATACTTGATGATGTGAAAAAGAGAATCAAAGTTCTTCAAAGCATTGTTGATTCCAAAACAACAATCAGTATTGAAAATTGGCACTCGAGTTTTCATAAAGAACAGAAAAAGGTGTTTCAAACAGAAATTACAATCCCACTGTATAACATCAGTGCGAGAGTAATTCATCTTGAAAATGCTTTGTTAAAAGAAACAAACGACTTTGTCAAGGACCAAAAATCCCTGGTAAAGGAAGTTAATGAAACTCGTGAAAACATGAAACTTTTGGATAGATTAAATGACTCTCTCTTTGAAGCTGTTTTGTCTACTGATGTGATGTCTATTGTGTTGCAAACATATTCTGTTGAGGATGATGAGAGACTTCGAGCTGAGACCTCCGCACTTGTTTCAAAATATAAAAATGCTCTTGTTAAACTTGAAAAAGAAAACATGTCATATTTTAAACAACTTGATCGAAAAAAGGAAGAATGCAAGTATGACAAATTGTCGTATGAGCATGATTTCAAGAAGTTGCAAGAGCAAAATGATCTTTTGAAGTCTCAGCTTGAAAGTTTAAAAGGAAAGGGTGTGGAAACTAAGCTTGAAAAACCAAAGACTTCGGAGAAACCAAATGCTTTTAATACGGTTGTAAAACCAAAAATGTCAATTTCTCGGTTTGCTCCAAAAGTCGATGTTAACAAAGATTTATCAAAAACAGTCATTCCATCACCTATGCCAATGAATGTTGAAAAAGAAAAGAATGTTATGAAAAACAAAGCTGTTGTCGAAAAACCAAAAGTGATAGCCCCAGGCCTTTTTAGGATTAGTCCCACTATTGCGTGTGCCTCAACATCTAGGACAAATGAAAAATGCAAAAAGGATAATTCTAATAAGCCTAAGGATGCTAAAAATGACAACAACATAAATCCTAATGCGTGTGCCTTACCTTCTACAGGATTAGCAAGCACCTCTAGGAACAGCAGACTAAAGCCTAAGAGCAATACAAGGAACAATAGAGTCTT
>LBNU01011076.1:0-11896 GCA_014162995.1 Artemisia annua
AACTATTATTTTTTTTTGTTTAATATATTTTGTAGCTATGTGGTTTTGTGATTTTAGTTGTGTTTACAATTTTAATTTTATCAATAATTAATTTATTTTAATTTATTTTTTAATATTTTTTTTGTATGTTTAATATAGTTTGTAGCCATGTTGTCTTCATTTATTATTTCTATTTATCATTTTATTTTTTAAGCAAAATATTTTTTTTGTTTTGTGTTTTGCGTTTAAAGAAGAGTAGCAATGGGGTTTTTAACTGTGTCATGAATGATTGCTGGTTTAAGAAAATTAAAAAGCAAGTAAGCAAGAATTTTTTTTTTTTTTTTTGAAAAATTTTTGACTCTAATTTGTATAATGTATAAATTTCGTTTATTTTTTTTTTAAGATTAGTATTTTGTGTTAGCATTTAATGTACTTAAAGTGATATATATTACATATAAATCTTCATATAATTTCCTTTTTTAAAAACACGAATTGTAAATTTAGATTTGCTTTATCTTTTTACCTACATTATAAAAAGAAATCCAAATTGTATTCTTGAATCCCTAATTTTTTTTTAAGCCGTCATTGTAAAAACGTATCAAACATGAACGATAATTCTTCATCGAAGGAAATTGCAAATCAAAAAAACAAAACTGAACCAATAAACAACGATGGTATTTTTTTTACATCTGTTAATCCAATATTATTGTTTGAAGTATTTTGTCAAACAATGATTATTTCTTTATGTTTATCTAATTTACAGCTGTTTCTGAAAGTGGATCGCTCGTTGATTGGATTAAGAACTATTATGGAAGTCGGTTAATCAGTGTTCGTGACATGAAAAAACTAATATAAAAATTGGCAAAGGCATCAGCATTAGTTGAGCAGATGAAGGCTTCTGGACATGATCTTGACGACGAATACATGATTGATTTAGGATTTTTTTTTTTTGGATGATTAATTTTTTTTTCAAAGCTATAATTTATCTTTGTATTCAGTATTTCTTATTGCAACCAATAACATTTACTTTCAAGTAATTTGTCTAATACATTTTAAATCTATATTTACTTTTATTCATATTATACTGTTTAGTTTTTTACTGTTTTTTATATTATTTTATATTACTTACACCTAATCTCCATTAAACTAAGTAAAACTTTTGGATCAATAAAATCCGTTCCAACCATTCTCTATAACCAACGCATCTTCTGCTAATATAGAATGTGAGTTTTTTTTTTAATATTGAGTTAGGGTTACTGTTAGTAAGATAATATAGAACCTGCATATGGTTTTTTAGTTTTTTTAACACGCGTGTGCAAGTTTACTATCATGTTTTTAGTTATTGATTATCTGTATTTGGATAGATACTGTTTTTATTTATACTGCATGTAGTTATCGCTGCTTAATTTTAAAACCCCCAATAAGTAATTGTCACTGCATGCTTTTATGGTTCCCAATTTTGAAAGCCCTAAATTGTTTATGTGAATATTTTTAGATTATGTCTACTGTAATCAGAGATTGCGAAAAAAAATTTTTGGTTGTTTATGTAACGTAATCCATCATTTATGTTACTTTTGAACAAAGATCACTGTATTTAAGTTGAAAATGTGGTGAATAAGTTGTATTAGTCTAAAGATTGCGACATCGATGAAGATTTTGATATTATATAAAGAAAAGAATGGAGAGAGTATGTAGAAGTGAGTGTCCATCAGATTTGGTTTTTATGTTTTTGGTTATTTATATTATTTAAATGATAATTTTACCGTTAATGTTGCCAATATATTGTTATAAGCATCCTGCATTTGTATAGTGTAATAGAATGTTGTTTCTTTCAATAAATTATGCCCTTAAATGGCACTGCTGTTATGTAACTGTAAATTTCTAAAATCTTACAGATGTCCTATTTAGTCAAGTTTGAAAACGGCAGTGAAAGTGGTTTGAAAGTTCCATTAAAATTGTTTGAACTCAACGAACGTAAAGACTGTGAATGGCTGTACGCAAAGGTGGTTGATACGGTGTATGAGTTTAAGATTCATGTCATTGATGGTGAATCGGGTCTCATATATGGAGAGGAATGGAAAAAGAGTTTAGAAGTTACTGGTCTTAAGGAGGGTTGGGTCGTTTTTTTGACATTAGGAATACTGAATACATTCTTGTCAGCCATTATGATGAGCATGGTAACTGTGCTACTGGATCTAGAATGATAGCAGATGGAATTACACTGAAAAGATGTGTTGTGCAGACAACAACGATGAGTTTATTAAGACATGTATAATTTAAATCCCATGTCTTTTAAGTCTGATAGCTAACAAACTTAGTTGATGATTTATGTTTAACCTACTTACATGAGTTTCTATTATTCATTTGTAGCCGTTGCCATAAAGTTTTCTTGAAGAATATGCTTTTAAAAAACAGACTTTATATTGTGTCAGAACTTGTGATGGGTGGATGAGGGTTTACATAGATTTTGATATGAACAAACCAACTGGTTTCTGTGGGTCTGAGTGGGAGAAATTTTGTGCCAAACATTTGATTGATGGAAGCCAAGCGTTTGTTTTTTACTTCATTGTTGGGCATCAATTTATCATAACAATATATGATGCTGATGGTTTTTGTCCGGACCCTAAATTTCGACGTACGTTAGTATGTTTTTTGATATTTGTAATTATTATTTGACTATGTAGTTGTTTCTATTGTCGCTGACATACAAATGTTTATTAGAATCTGAATTTTGGAAGAAAGCTCGACCTTTCTCATTGATCTCATCTGTTTTTCGTCTGAAATGTCCTCCGTTTGCGTTGGTTAGTATAGTTATATTTTTTACTGTATATATTAAGTTTTTGTACATATTAAATTATTTTTATCAGTTCTGATAAGGAACATACCTTTATGAGACTGTCTAACAGGGGCCGGTTGCAGAAAAGGTTAAAAAGGCTGAAGAAGATGATGTTTTTCAATCCAATATGAATGCTGAACCTGATAACCATGCTTTATCTGCCAAGAAAAGAAAGTACACTCCGGTTTTAAAAAAGTTGAATAAGGTAGTAAAATTTATTTCAAGTGTTTTATAGTGAAACTATTCAGCAAACTTGTATAGGTTTTTGATATTGTCGTATTTTTTAGAAATGCACTGCTTCAAGCAACAAAAAGATTGGCACGTCAAGCAACATGATTGGTGATTGGCATAGTTTTACTAAGAAGCTTGGCAGCACCACCCAAAATGGTTATCTTGTAAGTGCATACTATATTGATACAATAGCATCTATATATTTTGTTTCAGTTTAAATTTTAAACGTGTGTTCAACACATTTTGACAGACAATACCAGCAGAGTTTGTTAGAAGGCATAAGCTATACAATTACATTGATTCTGATGAGCGAACTAAGGGAAGACTGCGTCATCTGCATTCGTCTTTTGAGAAGGAGGTGGTATTGAGAAAATACAGTGATAAATCAAGAATCAAAGAGTTTGATGATCATGTTGTTATGCTTGGAAAATGGAAGCAAATCATGAATGAGGTAGGATTTGCTGAAAACGAAACAATCAGGTTCACTATTGATGTTGGAGTATTGTCAAGAAATGGTCGTGTGATTCTTACAATGGAATGAACATTTGGTAGTTTTATGTGTATTTATCTATAGACAATGACATGCAGTTTGTTTAGCAGGTATGTGTAACCGTGTATTTTGGATTTGTTAGGTTGATGTAGCAGATGGTAAGTATGGTATGTAATTATAACGTATGTTGCATGGTAAATTTTTGGATGGTCAGTACGACGAAAAACCATGGTTTGCCTATAATCAAAGAATGTTTTGCTATGTTAATGTGATTCAATGTGATTAATGTTTTTAAATAAAAAAATATATATATAAAAAATGGAACACTAATGATGAAAGTCCAGAATAAAAAAAAATGTCATTTTTTACTTTTTGGTTTATCAGAATCCATCTCAAACCTCGTGATGCAGTAACTTTACAACGTCTAAGCCACCAGAAGAAACTGTGATTTACAATGTCTAACATTATATTTATTATAATTGTTGTTTATCATAGGTGTTAAGCATTTAATTAAATAGATTTAATATTTTACATATCAAGCAACTAAAATAATAAAACGATGCAACTATTTAACACATAAGGTGGGTGCAAAGTAATAAACTGGGTGCAGAGGAATAAATCAAAAATAGTTCAAAATATAATAGACAATCTCACGGATGTAACCAAAACATTAACAAATTCTAATGTGCATGATAAAAACTACAATCAATCATGACCATCAATTTGCTTGTTAACATCGCTTATTCTCTCTCGATACTCTAATACTTTTCTCTTCCGCTGATCAATTGCCTCTTTGCATTCCAAAATTTGTTTTTCGTTCCACACAATTTCTTTTTCCATTAATGTTATTGATCGATTAAGCTGATCAGTATATATTATAGGTAGAAAATACCTTTTTTCCGGTTCTGATGAGTTTTTTTTGGGTGGAGAGTCACATCGTTTGCGTTTATTTGACGTTTTGGAGGTTATGCAAAACTCACGACCCATTTGGAAGATTTCTTGTTAAACGAAATTATAAAAGAGTTGTAGATGTCTATTTATAATTTATACAGAATTGTTTTTAAAATTGTAAAACAATTCGGTATACCATATATATCCATACTATATAATAGAACATATGACCAAATTTATATATCTTCAAATATTTTAAAATTTTAAAATGATTATGAGTCCACCCAAATGTATATATCTTCAAATCTTTTAAAAATTTTAAACGATTATGAGTCAACCGAATTGTGGTTTATTGAAATCGTTCAACATCAAATTAGCTTAAGAAGGTTAATTTCACGACTTTTTCGCTTTTTATTTTTTACAAATTCTTAATAAAATTTATAAACTAATAAGCTTTTTACTTTCTTCCCTTCTCATAATTTCATTATATTATTAATACATGTATTTAGTTTCATTAATATGTTGTCTTCTAACCCGATAAGTAACTTTGACATCTGTTTAATCATAAAAAGTGGATAAGGTTCTTAAACTTATTTGAATTTTTATTTACGATATACGTATCTTTATTAAAAATAGTAATATGTATTCAAGGTTAATAAATATATGTTAAAGTTATATGAGGATTGCGATTTTCCAAAACATTCACCTAATTTTTGCTTTTTATACATTTTCTTGCTTTATTTATTTTGATTTTTTTCAACCCTTATTATAATTTAAAATAAAATACATTGTATATTTGTAGAATTCATTGAATGAATATGGTTAGCTATAGGTATAAAATCAAATGGAATTTTAATTTAGGATACATGTAACCAAATTCTAAAAATACCATTCACATTTATGATCACTTTATATATAAACCTGAATCATAACATTGAAATTCCAATTTAAAAACAATCAAATAGTATTTATTTTATTCATGTGTAAACATACAATTAATAGTTTTGCAAATAACATAAAACAAAAGACATAATAATTATTAAGTTTTTATTCTGTATTCCGCTTCTCCATTCGAATATTTCAAACGTACTCCCAATCCCATCTACATTCACAAATATAAGTTATGCTTCTTCATTCGAATATCTCATACGTGCTCCCAATCTGATGGTTAACATATATCATAGGCGGATCTGCAAATCATGTATGTTAATTAATCAATTAAATCCTTTAACAAAATAATTGGTTCAAATTAAAAAATAATTAACATGGAACATACGTATATACCTTTCCCCTCATCATAAACTCTAGCATTGCATATACTCATCGAGAACTTATTACAATTCTTAGTAGATTTCATGTAATCAAGCAAATATCCAGCCATTACACCAATCACTAAGCATGTAAGGTTGATTCCCCTGAAAAAAATAAACAAATGTAGTTTTTTAATGCTAAATTTTAACATAGTTAATTTATAAGGCATGCTTACAGAGTTATGTATGAAAAGGAAAATACTATATTTTATAATTACAATGTGTCCTTAAGTTTTATGGGTAACATCTTCGTTTTACATCCATAAACTTCGTAATCTCTAAGTTCGCGTTCCCAACTAAAAACCTCTCCTTCAATATCTAAAATACATACAACGTTAATATCAAATGATTTACGACAATCTGCAAATTAAAATATAGGCATTATTTAAATTCGTATATGCTGAAAAACATACCAACAGGGATTTCTGTATTTAGATTCAATGATATTATATCACAGAACTTGGTGAATTCAAATCCAATTTTATTAACATCGGCATCAAACGTATTTGATCGACATGCAGTTGCAACTCCATCATAGCTTATTTTGTATGGATGTTTTGTGTATTTGTAACTTGTGTTATTAAGAATAACACTAAAATTTCTTAAAAGAACCACCATATCCTCTTTGACATACTTTTCAAGAAACGTTAATCGACCATTATTTACGATAACGTGAATCTTGTCACCCTGAAAAAACATAATCATATAATAGACAGTTTAACTAACATACGTATCTTAAAAGGGAAAAATTTAATGGAAAAAAGTAAAAAAACCTTTTCATCTGCGACAATCATCTCAAAGTGTCTATGAGTTGTTTGCATGTTTGCTTCCCTGTAACACCAAGCTCTTAACACTTTAACTTTAATAGTGCATGGATTTAGGTCCGGTGTTAACTCACTAATATATGTCATTGGTGTTTTCATGGTAGTTTGTATATGCGATGTAGAGATTTGTGAATTAGGGTTATGAACGATTTTTGTTCGGCGAGTATATATACATTATTTAACATAATATAAGTATAGAACAAATCTCAACAAAGATAACCTAAACGAAGTTGTTGTGATTTAGTTTAAAGTATGTTAATCATTATCTAAAAATGGTTTAAGTTAGTTGGAAAATGCAATCATATAGATTTACTATATTTTTTTAGAAAATTTTAAAAGATTTGATGTTTTAAGTATCATTTAATTTGTTTGTAACAATCAAATTTAAAAGCCTTGTATACCAATATTGAATGTTCAAAAACAAATTAAAAAATATTAATGCATACAAATGAAATTACAAACATTTGTAATTATTTATTTGTTTTTGAATATCGATAATCCTCTCTTGATACTCTAATATTTTTTTCTTTCGTCGGTGAATTGCCTCCGCACATACCAATATCGTTTGTTCATCACGTACATTTTCTTCTTCGGTGAATTTTATTTGACTCCTAAGCTGATCAATCGATCGTATTGGTAGGAAATACTTCACAGCTCCTTCATTTCTCATTGAATTTGATGATGAATTTATTTGTGGAAAAACATCATTTGAGAGTTTGTTTGGCGACTGTGATGTGTCAAGAAACACACGACCCATTGGATGAGGAAAAACATCTCTTAATTGTGTGATTCCACTATTTTTTAAATCTTCAAATGGAAAACATTGATGTTCTTCTTTAGCAACATCAAAATTATATTCATGATTGCATTTTTCTCCATCTGCATAATTTCATACAATGATATATGAATTAGTGTTTTGTGTTAGGATGTTGATTAATGGTTCATGTCAATTAAACAATATATCATTCTCAAAGTATTATATTAACAATGTTAAAAACATTTAAAATTTTAAAAACAAATATCAATAATAACTCTTGATGGCCTTATAAAAATTGAACACTATCTAATAACACAATACCTGGTGAAGGGGTTTCAGAGTCGTTGTAGATGTCTTTATGACCCTCGGGATTAAGCCAATCCATATCATTAGACATTGCACGTTCAATGTTCTCTAAGTGATATCCTAGTTCGAGTGCACTTTTAGATCTTTCTTTGAGAAGGTTGAAAGCATCATTATTGATCCGTCTTAGTTCAACATCTATTATCAATATCAATAAAATTATGAAATAAAACATTAGATGAATTTTACAACAACATTTATTCGATAATAACAATTATAATCTATACTCAAGCTGATATCATGTTACCCTTCTGAATGTCAAAAATACTAAACTCATAATTTTCATTAGTGTATTGCATTTTGAAAAAGGTTTATTCATTCCCAATTTTCTTTCTAATTATGTTTTAGTATTTAGACACTTTTTGGACAATGCATGTAAATTTATTTAAAAAAACAATCTGTTGTCAAGGAGTTTTAGAGTTTTTAGTCTGCATGCTATTACTTTTCTATGGAGCAACAATTGTAATAAACTACATAACGATTATGTTATAACATATTAAATCAATTATAAAACCACATTAATAAGAATATAACTACAACACGAATTTTTTTTGGTTAAAATTATACCTTCGAGAGGTGTATGAGAGTCATTATGCTCAGACAGTATTGGAAGCCTTGCAGAATGTCTTTGAGATTGCATAATGTAATATATTTTTCTGAATATAGATTTGCAATATTTAATGTTATAAGTTTGGTTATATTATTGACTATATATACTATCAAATTAGATTAAAGACCAAGAAACTTCGTGTTGATCTTCAAATAAACAATTATCTTTAATTTGGGAACCGAAAGATTTATAAAGTTTAGATTTGAAACTTACTTTCAAAAATATATCTTCTATAAATTAAACTTATAATTTAGAAAACACCGCATACAAATTCTCGCATTAAACATAGTATACCCGAAAATAAACAATTTTTTAAATATATATTATTTTTTAATGGTGTCTTTGTAATATAAATAAATTTGTTATAAGTTAAAAAAAATATTAATAATAATAAGCTTGAGCAAATTACTTTATTTCAAACACATTATCAAATAAGATGCAATTGTCTTTCTGGAAAAAACCTAAATTTTCTTTAACTTTGATTTACTATGATAATGGATATTATCATTAGCATTTGTTTAAACTTAAATTTATAGATCAAATATTGAATATACTTGAATTCCATACGGTGAACATGTTTTTCTACGTGATAATTTATAGTTAAAATTGTGTTGGAAAAAATTTACATATGTATGAACCTTTTTAAATAAATTGTTTTTGTATGTGTACATATATGTATAATTTTTAAAACATATATTATGATGATATATAAATATATGTTATATAAGATGTCTTGAAAATTAACAATGATACAATTAAGTCTAATAAAGAACGGGGTATTAACTGTCTAACAACACAAAACATTAAATAAATATAACACTGAAACATTTAATTTTATAAAATAAAATTCTAATCAATGAATTATAATCATCACAATATACATACTTTAAAAGGAAACTGCCTCCTTTCTAATTTGAAGGAATTCTTTGTTTGTGAAGAGATTATTAGCACACGTGGAATACAGCAAATCAAACCAGCATTTTCGCCAGATATGATCTTAGCTTCGATAACATTGACTCCCAACCTTAGCACTTGTAGCATTGTACCAATGCATAGACCTGCTCTTCGATCAATGTTTTGGGTTAACATTACATGACTACCAATCTTTAACTTTATTGTATGTTGTGAAAGATTGTACATCATTATACGGTTTAGGAAATTTGTGATATATATTGAACAACCTAAATTTGTGTTTGAGCCGTCCCGAGAAACAGAATATGATGATGCATATATAGTCTCATCTCCTTGAATTAAACGCATCATGTTTCCATCAATCCTGTCAACCACTTCCTCACATGGTGATGCTACTTCATGATTCCATAGGTTGTCAAGCAAACGTGTGTAAGATACATCAATTCTTGATTCTTCATACTCATTTTTATCTGGAATGAACATTCCTTATGTAAATGTAATAATAGAGAATACTACAATATAAACTAATTGATACATGACTACCAATATTTAACTTTATTCAATACCTTGAGTTTGAAAGTTTGAAGAATTAATGTTAGTGTGTTCATGACCATGTTGAGTTTCATCAGATGTTGGTTGATTACCAACTAAAGACGCTCCTTTAAACTCTATCAAAAAACCATGATAACACCAACGAATAATATACAAATAAAACGTGCTACAACATAAGTACAACACAAACAAATAAAATTACCTTGTGCATGTCTGGTTGATGTGTCAGCTTCAACTACGGACGGATTGGTTGCTGTGCTACTATTGTTTTTACGATCTTTCATTAAAACAACATAAACGAACATTTGATATCAATACATATAGTTTTGTAAATACAATAAACATAAGATCAATAGGATTCTGAGAAAAGGATACGTACTTTTGTTTTTTGTACAACCAAACCAAAAGAAAAGCCTCCACCATAGTTCAAACTTTAGACAATAAGTATACATCCCTTCTGCAAATGAAATAATCGAAAATAATACAGTATTAAATAATTGATACATGACTACCAATATTTAACTTTATTCAATACCTTGAGGTTGAATGTTTGAACAATCAATGTTAGTGGTTTCATGACTATGTTGGGATTCAATAGATGATGGCTGATTTGCAACTAAAGATCATCATATAAAATCTATCAAAAAACCATGATAATAGCAACAGATAATATATAGATAAATAGCACATAAGTACAACACAAACACATAAAATTACCTTGTGCATCTCTGGTTGGTGTGTCAGCTTCAAAGACGGGTGGATTAGATGGTGTGTTACTTTTGTTTTTACGATCTTTTATTAATAAAATATAAAGGAAAAATTAATATCAAAACATATAGTGTTGTAAATACAATAAACATAAGATCATTAGGGTTTGGAGAAAAGGGGAAGTACCTTTGTTTTTTTTCCAGCCAAAGCAACGCAAAAGACTCCACCATAATTCTTCAAATACAATAAGCAACCATCTTACTTTTAAACTGCCTATATTTAAACTAAATTGTTACATGGTTATTAAAATCAAACCTTAATACATCTACTATGAAAAGAAAACATTAATACCGCGTGGACACATTGCTGGCATATCAACTTCTATTATCACTGGCTCAATTTGTTTGTTTTTCTTTTTGGAACCTATAGCAGCTGAAAAAAATAACACGCATATAAAATCAAACCACGTATCTAAAATAATTGGCAATTCATTCATCCCTAAAATCACAGTTTCTTCTGGTGTCTTAGACGTTGTAAATTTATAAAACTACCTGAATTATAACATCACTCTAACAAATAATATATCAAAAGTTTTGGATGTAGGAGAAGACCTTGTACAGGATTATCATGTTTTTGTTTTTTTTCAGCATTATAAAGCCGTAACGAATGCACCTTTTGCCACATCTTTTATGTTGCTTCTGTATATCGTTCGCATGTTTATAGAAGAATACTTAATTCTGTATATATACTGCAAAATTAGGGTACGAATATTCAGGATTATGTTTATCAAAAAGTTTTTGAAACGTTTTAAAATATATCACCAAATCGTTTCTAAACTAAACTCCTAATAAACCACAGAATATCCAAATGATTTGGTGATATATTAGGTTAAAATTCTGTAAACCGTAATTATCTAAAAAAAATCGTTATTTCTTCCCTAAATTATATGATTTAGTGATATATTAGGATAAAATTAAAAAAACGATTAGATGCCTTTACTTATAATAAGTTGCAATTTGAAATCCAAACATTGTGTTGGTGCAGTGGTTAAACAATATGTTGACTTACTCACAACCCAGGTTCGAATCCTTTACCATGCATTTTTTGTACAAATTACTCACGCCATAATTTATGACTAAATTAATTTCAGATTATTTTGCAAGAATAAAAAGCCAAATTTTGTGGCTAAATTAAATTTGGAATTATACAAAATGTAAGTAAATAATAAAGTGTCGCTTACGTGGTATGCTTACATGGCATGTTGCTTATGTGGCGGTCCAGTGGCATTGAGGTGGAGTTTCGAATAATTATGTGGCATTTATGACGTCATGTACATCCTGTTATATATATATATATATATATATATATATATATATATATATATATATATATATATATATATATATATATATATATATATATATATATATATA
>LBNU01011076.1:12108-33780 GCA_014162995.1 Artemisia annua
TTTTGGTAATAAAGGAAAATGTTTAAATCATACTAAATATATGAATTCAAATTTTTAACCAAAATCAGTTAGTTTTTAACCAAATAAACTTTCCCCAGAAAAAGACAAAGAATCTGACTGTTATAGGTGGGCGGCCCCCTTAATTATAAGGGGCGGCCCCCCTAATTTTAAGGGGGCCGGCCTCCATTTAAGGGGGTCGGCACGCTCCCTGTGTCAAATTCTTTTGCCTATAAATACCACCTCAAACCTGGTATTTTTCCTCACCTTTTGCACTAAAATTTTAAGATCCAATCCTCTCTAAACATCTTTCAAAACCTTTTGATCATAACATTATTAATCCTTGTTAAAGTGATTCAATCCCTCCTCATCCATCCTCATCCAAAGTGCAAAAGAAGAATACTCCTTCAACAACAAGTTTAAGAAGTATTGTAGATTAGTAGTGTATATTGTGTAAATCATTTGTGTAGTTGTGTTGTGATTGTAATAAGTAGTTTTAGGTGAAGTAGAAGTTGTGTAGAGAAGAAGAAGTAGTGTAGTAGTGAAGTGGTGTGAAGTAGTGAAGAAGTTNCAAACCTGGTATTTTTCCTCACCTTTTGCACTAAAATTTTCAGATCCAATCCTCTCTAAACATCTTTCAAAACCTTTTGATCATAACATTATTAATCCTTGTTAAAGTGATTCAATCCCTCCTCATCCATCCTCATCCAAAGTGCAAAAGAAGAATACTCCTTCAACAACAAGTTTAAGAAGTATTGTAGATTAGTAGTGTATATTGTGTAAATCATTTGTGTAGTTGTGTTGTGATTGTAATAAGTAGTTTTAGGTGAAGTAGAAGTTGTGTAGAGAAGAAGAAGTAGTGTAGTAGTGAAGTGGTGTGAAGTAGTGAAGAAGTTGTGGTGTGTACAAGTAGTGTGGAAGTTGTGAAGAGTTGTGAGATTGGTTCTAGCTAGGATTAGAACCCGACATCTAGCTTTGTGTCATTAATTGGTGTAAGCGAAAGTCATGTAAGGTTTCTCCACCACAAGGGAGTTTGTTGACATAGTGAAGAAAACTCTCGAGGTGGTGACTCGGGGAATGGAGTAGGGACAAGGAAGGTGACCTTGTAGCCGAACCACTATAAATCCTTGTGTTGTGGTTTGATTTTTCTAACTTATCCTTTCATTACTTATATACTTGTATTATATTTGCGTAGTTAGTTAGTAACTCTATAATTGTTCATACAGTGCAAGTGTTGAATTCACATAAACTAGAATCGAAGTTTTTAAAACAAACTTGTTTTTATAAATTTAAAACGGACGTAAAACTATTCAACCTCCCCTTCTAGTTTTCCACACTAGGGTTTATGGCACAGTAAATTTCCTGGGTTTAGTTAAATTGGGGGGCGGGAGTAATTATTATATTTTTTTTTGTTTGACCGGGTATAGTGGGGGTTGACAAGGGGGAGTTGGGTTCTGTTTTATTGGGCTTGGGTTTAAAGTTTTATTAAAAGGAAGTGGACTGGGCTCTTGGGTATAGGTATGGATTGAGTAATAAAGAGTATTGGGTTTAGTTATAACTAGGATCCGGTTGTGGTTTGTTTTATGGTTTAGATAAATTCCCAAGGACCAAATATGTAAATCTGAAAATTCCAAGGACCACTTCTGCCATTATTCCAAATTAAGATCCAAGGGCCAATGTTGAGCATCTTCAATAGTTGGAAAACTTGTTTTGCCATATTCTTCAAAATATCTTCATAAGGACTAATTGTTGCAATTTTTGAAACTTGAAGGACTAAACTTGCCAAATCTTTAAACTTTGATCCAAGGGTAATTTCTGACATTCTTTGAATCTCTAAGGCTGAATTTGACTTTTTGAGCTTTTCCTTTGACCAATTAACTTCCCCGGCTTCGGCTTTTAACGCTTTCCATTCTCGTGCTCGATTTTGTCGGTTTTAGCTTTAATTTATGTCCCCGTTTTTGAAATATCCATTCCTGCAGAATCACAAACACAAGAACATAACATCTTTGGGATTTATGGTAAGTTTTTGGTCGTTTTGGGTCTGAATTTGGTCAAATAAAGGTATGTGAATAAGGACATACTAGTTCACTACTAGAAGCTCACCCTAAGATATACAATGCATTACTGGATCTAGAAGTTGAACCACCAACAACACAATAACCTGACACTCAAGCTAAAGACCTCGAGAAGCTAATGAAGAAACAAAATTCCGAGGAACTCAAGTTGATTAAAAAGTTGTCATCAAGGGTTGTTGAGTTAGAAAATCAGCATCGTCCACAATCACATAAGCGCCGTCAGGATGATCCTAATTAGGATGATCCTGAGGGGGAGAAAAGCGCTAAAAGACCAAGAATGACACCAACTACAACCTTTATAGCAACAACACAAGTCTCTCCTCAACAACAACAACAACATCGCAAATCTAGTTCGTAGCAACAAACTGATGATTATGTAGAAGTGGACTTGAATGAAATGTACAAGGTGATAATTTGAAAGAAGGTGTAGAAGGTGAAGATGACGACTAGAACGAATTGACTTATCGGGAAGGTGAAATACCTCCTGAATGTGGGGGTTTGATATGTCAGATGATGATGAAGATGATGTTCTTCAAGATGTGTTGAAGGATCCAATACAAACTAAAGAACATATTAAAGATCCTACAACTGAAAGGTTTGACTGCATGTTCTCTAATCTGCATGAAAAGTTTGGAATGAATATCGGGGAAGAAGATCCATTGGAACGAAGAGTACAGAGCGTCTATGATTCGGTTATATACAAGTTCAAAACTGACAGAAATTTTAATACAAGACTTGTCGATCAAGATGTCTCGAAAGCTATTGGTGGTTCTACTTCTTCAGCACTTGAAGGAAATGCTACGGAAATTACCAGAAGAGAATGATCTCCTTTATGGAAACTAATTCCTCGAGTTCCAAGATCTAATTCCCCACCATTAGTTCCCTACTTTAACGACGATCTCAATTACATTCTTAAAGGTCCCAAAGAATACCAACCATCAACAAAAGAAGTCGCAACTTATGAGGAGATTCCCAAACCTTTTTTGGAAGAAGAAAGATTTCTGGATATATTCTCTGAAGATCAAGTGAGTCGTGAGAAGTACAACACCGATGCTTATCTGGGGATAATCAACGTAAATGAAAGATCGAGGAGTTTCTATCAACTAAGGCATCTCAAATGCAAGCCTCGTGATGAAGTCTACTCGAAGCACAAAATCCTCAGATAGGTTGAAGTCAACTCAGAATATCAACATTCTCATGGCTATGTTGAATAGCACGTCGTTCGTACAGATAATCAACATTACCACTTCACTGAAACAGAATACATAAATCTTCATCCTCGTGATCTTGATGATATTCTTAAGAGAAGAAGAGACTACTTCAACAAGAAAGTCATTGATCAAGATGTGATTGAATCAGTCCTAATATTTATGAAGGCTAATGTTGTGGTAGTTCACATTGAAGAATTCCAGATGGGGATCGAAAGCTATCAAGGGAAAGTCAACTTGACTCCTCCAATGTTAGCTTGCGTCGGAATTGAGAAAATTAAGAAATGGACCTGCTTCACAAGACCCGGTCTTCGACTATGTCTGGTGTACGTTAACGATAAGAAGCAGAAAAGATTTTTTAGAATCGTTGAAGTGGCCATGTTTTCTTCCGGAACATTGATATGGATTGTGAAGAAACTTGAGCGAATTAAGAGGAAGGTGGAACGATTGCGGAAAGAGATGAATGCAAATGATCATCGTATTTTGATGAGGGTTATAAGTGTGGTTAGAGAAAGGCTTACACATCGAGCATCATGGAGAAGAATGGAACAAAGAATCGGATGTCAAAGCTGGCCAGAAAGAATGCCCATAAATAGAAGACCCGAATGATCTACCCTTAGGGGGATATTGTTGGAACAAGAAAAGTGTAAATCATTTGTTAGGGACTTCTATTTATATTTTATCATAGATTAGGGTAAAGTTGTGTAAGAATTTTGTGACATACGGCACTGTTAGTGCAAATATTATGATATTTAAACTAAACGGTTTCTTCGGTTTTAATAATGACAAACATGTAACTTTTAATGCATAACGTAAAATGCGCAAGTTACTTGTAAACATTACTTACATCAACACATCTTGACATCTCAAGTTTGCTTCAACAAAGTCAAAGATTTTCATCCCGACGTAAATCACTCAAGGTATGGACAAACAAATCTACTACTTGACAAATGATCAAATGATTATATTTTTCTAAACTTCACATTCTTAATGTGACAAAAAGAAATTTCAAAAATATATTCTACAAACTATTTTTGAATTAAAAAGAAATGTTTTAGTTTGAAAAATAAGTTTAAAAAATTTCCCAACAGCTATTTTTACACAAACTAGCTCCAAACTCCCCCAAATAAACTTTCACCACCAAAGACAAAAATTGGAGCGTTTTTGTCTCGGACAGTACCATGGTACCACTAAATTTAGTGGTACCGTGTGACAATTAGTGGTGACGTCCCCCTGTAACGGTCAAATTTCTCTTTGCATATAAATAGTGGACCATTTTACACTTCCCAACTTGATTTTTCTAGTCATTTTTCTCTGGTCTAATCCCTTCTTAGTTAGATCACTTTCTTTGATCATTTAGAAAGTCTTAGTTTGTTTTATAGTGATCCAATCATCCATTCAAGTGATCACCTTCATTCCTCTTCTAGTCCAAGAGAAGAATACAAACTATCAAGAAGATACAAAGTGTTAGAGTCATTGAGTAGTGCACTTGCATTACTTGCTGTAAGCTTGTTGTATCTTGATATACATCAAGTAGTCATTATCTTTTGTTTATTCTTGTGAGAGTGGATCATTGTGATCTTGTTGAGATCTTGGAGATCTCTTGTAGCTAGTGAGCTTGTGTGTTGATCAAGTTGATCAAGGGTAGATCGTGTAGGTTGTGTTGATTGTGTGATTTCTAAGGATCGGGTAGATCGTGAGTAGATCGGGTAGATCGAGTGTAGATCATGTGGATCTTAAAGCTTGTGTGATTTGTGAGGATCGGGTAGATCGTGAGTAGATCGGGTAGATCGAGTGTAGATCATGTGGATCTTAAAGCTTGTGTGATTTGTGAGGATCGGGTAGATCGTGGTAGATTGGTACTAGCTAAGATTAGTACTCAACATTTAGCTTAGTGTCGGAAAATAATGTAAGCGACGTTGTATGGTTTTCTCCGCCGAGAATGGAGCTTGTTGATTAGTGAAGTAACTCTCGAGTTGGGTACTCGGGGAGTGGAGTAGGGGGAAGAGGAGCTTCATGACCGAACCACTTGCCGTGTCCGGGTTTGCGCTTTTTTACTTATCTCTTTATGTTTCTTTTTGCATTTACCGCTTTACAATTATATTTTTCATTGATGTGTTGCTTATATTGTGTTAGTTGTGTTTGTGCGATAAGTATATATAAGTTTGTGTTATTGTGACATGCCTTACTTGTTGCCTTACCATATCTATAGTTCTTGTAATACTAGAGTTGACACTTTTCATATTACAATATCTCAAATTTGATTGGTCATTTGATACAAAAAATTTTAAGTTTTAAATGGAAACGTATTCACCCCCCTCTACAGTTTACACAATTGGTATCAGAGCCAGGTTGCTCAAGCTTTTAAAACAAATGGTTTTCAAAATTGAGTACGATCCATGTATCAAATTACCCATGAAGGGGGATATGATATGAAAAGTATTTATTTGCTTAATACTTACAAGTTTTGTTGTTAAGTATACTTTGTCATACTAGCTTGAAGGTTTTCTTAAATCCGGTATCTAGTTTATTAAGTTTTACATCTTTTCCTTACATCAAATACTTGTTTGTGATGAGAAAATTGGTTTCTGTCAATACTGTAATAACAGGTCACGGCACCGTTAAATATAACAAACGGTACCACTAAATATGGACGGTATCGCTAAATTTAACGGTACCTTCGTCTGATTTTCAGAATTGGGTAATTTTCAAAAATTTGTATTAAATCAACCGTAAGTCCGAAGGAGTCTTGCCACCTATCGTTTTAAACGTAATAGAGTCTACTTTCATTTAAAAATACTTTTAGGAAATGATTGTAAAGTAAAATTTATGAAAGTCTTTGATTCGTAATAGAGAGCCTTTTCCGGTCAAGCCGATTGCGCAAATTTTTGGTCAAATTACAAGAGAACATCACACGTAGATGTATTTATACTTTCAAAGTGTTGAACTTAATCAAATTTTGAAATGGGGTGGAAAATAATTCATTTTAAAATAAAATCAAGCTTAGTATACATTGTTATACTTAATACACCAAATGATGATAAGTATTTTCGTGTGTTATGCTAAATGATTATTTGTCTTTCTTTGTATCTTAGTATTGTTAGTTAATTTTTTTGTATGCTTATTTTTATCTTTAGTTGAGATAATTCAATCTATAAGCATAAATGTCTTTCATGCCTTGTTACTATGTTTCGGTTATTAGGTTCTCAACTTATGCGTCAATAGGACTTAGACTAGACTTCTTGCACTAAGTTGCGTAATTGATTTTGCATTGCATATAGGCATAGACCACTTTTCTTGTATATGTGTTTTCGACATCTTGCAAGTGTTAGGATGCTTTAGTAACATTCTTAGGAATGGGTTGATCATGTGCGTCGAAGATATTGTCTTACACAATTATTTTTTCAAAGGTTTAAGTATGAAAAGTATATCACCTCAAAATACTTAACACTTAGATTAAATCCGTAACATGGTATCTAAAACATCACATATTCGTGTCTTGCTTGACCATGGGTTGTCAAATCAAGATAAAAGATCATATTAATACATTAGTATTTAAGTAAAAGAAAATGTAATAAACTTGCATTGATCTAACACACATACAAAATGTTTTAAACATTTAGTATTTTACGTATGTTGTATAAAAAATGGTTAAGATAATTATTTTTATACTAATGAGGTGCTGAAAAACTAAGAATATTATTCTTAATAAAATAAATAGTTTTTTTCACAAATAAAAATAAATGACAATATCGAAGTAGTAACTTAATATATCATTAACCTCACACATACTACTAGTATTAGAATAAATGGAACACATTCCCTAAATTTTTATTTTCTTTTTAAGGAGTGATCGTGAGAGTCAAGAAAGACTTCGAGTACATATCAATTCATTATTCAAATTATGATTGATGTCATCATCGAATCTAATTGACAAGTTTTCGAGTATGGACATGAATTGGAATCATTATTTTTATAGCTTCAAGATAACATCAAAATATAGCGAAATATATTATCTTAAATCCACATACTCAATCACACTCGGTTGTTATGAGAATTGTTGGATCGTTGTAGCTCGAGGTTGTTTAGACCTCATATCATCTAGGAACAGTAACATTGAATACAATACGCAGCGGAATCAAACAAATAAAAACATCAATGTTATGGACAAGTTTTTCCTCAATCACCTCCAATTATTATTTGATCAGAATAATAATGTGTTACCTAATTGTAGCAGGGATCTAAGACACCTCAGATCTTAGAGGTAACGAATACAAACCCTAGGAGTTTTCCTCCTACACCTAGGTTACACACACACCTTTCTGATATTTACGTTGTGGAAGACACATATAAAACCCTAACCCTTGATCTCTTTATATAATAGAGAACTAGGATTTACAAATGACTACGAGGGAATAATAAATAAAACTTCTTTTGCAAGTATGTCCCTTGTGTTTTATTCTTCATTAATTGAAGAATTCTTCCTTGTCACTCCAGGTCCTTCATGTTTCATTCTTTCTTGTTTTGTATCATCAAATCAATAAACCCAACAATCTTCCCCTATTTGATGATGACAAAACAAACACGGTTCTTGTACAAACTTCCCTAGACGTAGTAGAGAAATTGAGATAATTAAATCTCACCATGAATGAAACAATCTTGTCTTCCCCTTAAGCCATACCATGCCACTCTAACATCTCTTCCCCTTTTTGTTATCAACAAATAGGGTATGTATGCAAATAATGATCTTGACCACCACGAACCAATATCATACTTCCAATCCAAGCCTTTCCAATGTTTCAAATTGCCCTCCATGAAGAACACCAAAATGCTTACTAAAAATGAATCCCAAAAAGTAGAAAACTCCAACTAGGAGTAGTAATAATGATCAACAGTAGTAAAAATCAAACACTTCCCCTTGAGTGGTGCATGAACATCAAATGATTAAAACACATGAAAAGATACTTCCCCTGAAACCAATGTGTTAATCATCTCCATGATTCTTCAAATCTGTAAGCTCCTTGTAATGATTACTGATGAAGAAAACTTGATATACCAAACTTGAAACCAAAGTAAAATATCCCAAACTCGTTACTTAAGCTTGCACTAGCGTTGATTGAAGAACGATATAGAGAATTGGGTGCAGCTGAAACAAATCTCTAAACCTCTTGAATTTATCCACAAAGACTTTCTTCGTTTGACACTGAGTACTACAATGTATCTCCTTTAAGTGATAGTTAACTAGGTCTTCATCCATCCACCCCTTGACCTATGAAAACTAGATAAACCAAGTCCCAATCATAAACCATATATCCAAGCAAGTCACCAAATGATAGCAAGAAATATCAATGATGAATAAGTAAACGCCTTTGTGAACCTCACTTCAATCTCAAATAAGAGATAAACAACATTCTTCGTAACCAATTCTTCTATAAAAACCAAATACGAACGAGCCATTAAATCTTTAAGAACAAATAACCAAACTCTTTGTGTGTGTGAACCAATAGCTCATGTGTGTGTAAACCTTCTCCAAATCAGCAGCAGAAAATACTAAACGCAGCAGCAGTATGACATATTTGAGCAGCAGAAAAATTAACTCGAGCAGCAGGTTACAAAAGCTAGCAGCAGAGTAAATTTTGTAGCAGCAGAATAAGAAATCATGGCAGCAGCAGTATTAGATAGCAAACAGCAGCATCATTCGAATAAACTACTATCACTTTTAATCATCTTTCGACAAATCCACTGTTATATGCTGCTTTCTACCGACCCACTATATATATTCGACCAATTAAATCTCTACAAGATTTTTTAAACTTCCCAATCTCTTTATGTGGTACACGACAAGGACAAACACATGAATCTCTCCCAATTCCAAACCTCAAATCTCAAACACTGACCCATGTGATCTTGTATCAAACAATAGTAATACTGAGTAACCACGGACCAATTAATAATTCTTGAATCTTGACCAAATAAATTGTGAATTCGACAAACAAAGATTTCAATCAGAAGCACTTTGATCACGCTTTCCTTGCATCACTAAATGTCGACCCAAAAACAGTATATTAATCCATGTGCTTGTCGACATACAAAACTAATAACCACTGACCCATGTGAAATTCGACCAATCATTAACCAATCATCAATTAAGTTGTACGAGGTAACCCAAAATTGAAGCAGCCAAGCAAGTACGAGACCAAATTAATTCATTAATTGCAATACGAGATCATCATCAGCCATGATCACAAAAATATAATCAATTTTATCCATATATGCACTAAGCGAAAACTTCACAGCACACTTATTATATCTTCCACTGACCACGGATAATAAATTGCATCGACTCACAAACTTTTCCATCAATTAATACGCAGCAAAGATATCTACAATTAATAGCCACAGTTCCATTATAGTACGAGGTTATTACCCAATAAATATTCCACCGTCAAAAGTCGATATTATAATAAACATAATCTTTTAAGAAGTACGAGATTATCCTAAAACTTAAATCACACCGATCAACTAAAATATTGACCCACGATCTGATGTCATGAATAAAATAATGACCTTCAACCAAAGAATTTAATACCTTTATTCCACTGATCCATTGTCAAAGATTCAAACAGTACGAGCACATACAAAACCGAAACTTCGACATATTCTTTTTCTTCATAAACACGACATCAAAACACCTTGTAATCCCTAGATATCACGAGCAACCTGGCTCTGATACCACTTGTTGGATCATTCTACCTCGAGGTTGTTTAGAACTCATATCATCTAGGAACAATAACATTGAATACAATACGCAGCGGAATCAAACAAATAAAAACATCAATGTTATGAACAAGTTTTTCCTCAATCACCTCCATTTATTATTTGATCAGAATAATAACGTGTTACCTAATTGTAAGAGGGATCTAAGACACCTCAGATCTTAGAGGTAACAAATACAAACCCTAGGCGTTTTCCTCCTACGCCTAGGTTACACACACCTTTCTAATATTTACATTGTGGAAGACATATATAAAACCCTAACCCTTGATCTCTTTATATAATAGAGAACTAGGGTTTACAAATGACTACGAGGGACTAATAAATAAAATTTCTTTTGCAAGTATGTCCCTTGTGTTTTATTCTTCATTAATTGAAGAATTCTTCCTTGTCACTTCAGGTCCTTCATGTTTCATTCTTTCTTGTTTTGTATCATCAAATCAATAAACCCAACAAGAATAATGACGTCCTCTCATAACGAAAATAATATGCATCCGATCATAACTCACACTTGTGTTGAAGATGTCATATTGAGTCTTCTTGTCCAATGGTTGTGTTCCAAATATTAAACTAATATGTTTAAAAGATGCATAAAATACACAACTAAGTAGGATTGACAACTTGGATATTTCATTTGAAATATTCAAGTAATTTACTTTGCAATGCAATTAGTAAATGTGTCATTTCTGAAAAACCAAACACGAGCAAACAAACAACATATGTAAACTTTGCTCATGAACGACTCAACACTCAAAATCACATGTCAAGTAAAAGTGTCACACATAATATGCTATTAACTATTATGTAAGTCATCAATCTTTGAGAATAAAACATGTATTTCTATTATCAAAAGATTGACAAATGATAACTTATATCCTATGATCTTATTTCCTTTGTAACATGAATGGTTATATTACAATAGAATTCATTGCATCGTGTTAACAAATATAGGATATTAGAGTTGTTAATAACCCAAATACAACATTTGTCATTTCATAAACAAGTAAAATTTGTCATACACTAAAATACTTGTTTCACTAAGCATTTGTAAGAGTGATAAGTTTCCTCTTAGAAAAGCATATTTGTTGAAATATACAATATGTCTCATTTCAAATATAATACTCACAAGATCTATTGAGGTAAATAACCTTTACTAGATTCTTCTCTCAAGATATGCTAAGGAGCATTCTTGAAACACTTTTGATGTAGTAGATTCTACATTGTATCACACTAGAGCATCTCTTGGATCTAAGAAAACCAAATAATGTTAAAATAACATGTAACAACTCAACAAAAGAAGATGTCGTCCAAGAGATCATAAAATGCACCATCTCCACCAAATAACCTCTAAATCTCAAACACGAAATTAAAATATTTTGTTTGCCTTTGTTAGAAGTTGTGTAAGACATGTCATCTTCGTAACCGACTTTCGATATACGGTTAGTTGAGTCATATTAGGCCATGTATTAGCAAAATAAGCTAATATCATCTTTGCTATACTTCGATAGGTAAATATAGGAATTTGATTTTTTTTTCTAACGTGAGAATGACTACTTGAGAACCTATCGCACTAGAAATTCAATTTGACCTAACAGTTGAATTGCTTCCAGGAGAGAAATTGGGTTCGTGGTATAACCCATAATAATTGTCGTGTTTAGCCTGAATTGAGCACCACTAGTGATAATCTCATACTCATTCCCCAACTTGAAAAAATTTCATTCCTACATTTGACTAAAGAAAGTTTACATTAATGAATGTTGTCTCCCATTAGGATTGCATTGTGAACAAGTAACATTTAGGATTCTCCTTAATAAACCTAGATTACTTGCATCCCACATATATGTTTCTAATTGATAACATGTTCTTGTGAGATATGACTAGATGACTTCATGCTTTCTTAATGCTCAGTAATTAATTGATTAATTACTGAATGCATGTTTATTAGAAACATTCTGTCTTTGATTAGCTATTTGGATATTATATCTCTTGATATACACATCTATGATACATGCTCTTAAATGCTAAATGCTTATCATAATTTGAATGACATTTGCATTTATCCCTTATGTGCATTTTCGATGATTTGCATATGCACCTACACTACGTTATTTTAACACATTAGGAATTAGGTATGCCTATCACCATGAACCCTTAGAAGTCTTATAGTCATACACTAGTGTCAAAACCTATAAGTTAAAAGTAGTAGTGAAGTTGTCCTAATTCCCTGGTCATCACTTCACCTTCTTCCAAGTAATAAACCCTTTTGTCATGGGAAGGTTAGATACAAACCTAGTAGAACTTGGAGTAGGCTTGACAACTTAAATATTTCATCCGAAATATTCAAGTAATTTTAACTTGTGATTGCAATTGTTAAAAGTTATATCCGAAACATCTTATTCAAAGCATTTTGACAACATATGTTAAAACGCTCATCTAAATGCCCAAAGCTAACATCAACATTTGGATGACAAAGGACTCACGAGTTACTACATAAGTGATTAGTAGTTCCTTTCATCCTTATGTGAATATAAACTCCTTAAGACAAAGTATATTCATTTCCGCTAGTTCTTCCTATCCCCATAGGTTTGTCATCGTGTTTTGTCTTCAAGCTCACCTCATAGATAATGAGGATTGAACTTATCCATTAGCTTTAGGATAGAAAACAAACCATCACCCTATCTTGCCAAGAGTATGTAGATACTCTTCTTCCTCCAAAAATCGTCTTATGACTATCTAAATATTTCATTGGAAATATTAAAGCCATCTCAAATTGTCAAATAATCTCGTGTCAAATTGATTGGCTCAGAAACGGTCAACAAAAGTCAACCAATAAATTGGTCAACTAAAGTCAACAATCTAAGAGCTCAATTCACCAAGGATAGTATAGGAATTCCTCGGGTCGTTTAAATCCCGACGAGGTGTGAATTGTATCGAAAACGAATATGAGATCAAGTGATTATGAAACGATAATGGGAACGAGAGATTGATTTATTCTAAGAGGAAATAAATGAAAACGAGTTAAACGAGCTAAATTGACAAAAATGTAAAGCTAAATTACCCTAAAACATATTTAAACTTAAAAACGCGCGTTTATATTAAAAATAACGTAAACGAGCAAAATAAAAAATGAAATTTGAGAAATAAAAGGCCTACGAGTATGAAAATTATATTTTTACAAACCTAATGATAAAAGAATATTTTAAAAAAAAATTATTTTTTTGACTTTTTAATTATTTATTATTAAATAATATCTATTTAAACTAAATTAAACTAAAATAAATACTATAACTATTCTAATAAATCTGCAACTTTTTTGTAAAATACTTTACACTATCCCTAATCTGAGAAAAATATAAAACTTAGATGTCCAATACAAAAATAAGCTAGAATAAGCTCGTATAAGCTGTTAGGCTTAATTGGCACCAAATGGTTAAGTAATTAATTTGGAAGAGAAGGATTGCAAGTCCTTCGGGCACTACTGGTCTTGGGAGAGTATTGTGAAGCGTTGGTGTGTGGGTGGGATGACCAAGGTTCGAATCTGGACCTTGGCACTTTTTGCAATTCTTTTTTTTTCTTTGTTTACTGATTTACAAACACAAACACAACTCAAACAATTACTCACTCACAAACACAGATTTGAAAATTCTTTTGAGGACAGATTAACAACAACAAAGCCTTAAACAAATTCTTGATTTGGACACAGATTTGAGCTCAAAAATGAATTTCAACCTTTTGTTTTATTTTCTATGTTGACTGCCAAATTAGACCACAAATCAAATAAGCTAAAAACAAGCTTAAGGCTTGAGTTAGCAAAACACCAAACAGCAAAGGCAACAACAACAAGAGTCAAACAACAATTAATGAATCAACAATCTCAGATTGTGCAAGAACAGCAAGCACAGGATCAAGCATAAGCAGTAGCCAAACAAGAACAACAAGCTCAAATAAGCTAATAAGCTCACCAAAACTTAGACAGCAAACAAACAACAATAATCACAGCTACAATGATCAAGAATGACAAATAACAACAGCAGATTCAAGAACTACACATGAATCAACAAGCTCAGCATATGCTGAGTACTAAAAACAGCAGCAGTCTCAAATGAGCTAGAAGAAGGCTTATTAATAAGCACTAGATAAGCCCTAACTCCTAAACCAAAAGAAGTCCTAAACAATCTACCTAGGTAGCTTTCTAAATCTACAAATATCTAAGGCTAACTCCTACACATGAACAATCTAGATGCAACACAAATTGGGCAAAACTCTGAGATGCAGGGGAATCATGGTTAGACAGGCAATTTCATGGGTGAGCACAATGGGTCAAATGAGTTCCAAATCCAAGAATTATTTTTGTTCTAGATTCACAAGCAAACAGAGATTGCAAAACAACAAAAATTTTGCATTTCCAATTTCTTTTGAGTTCTGTGCATCATCTTAAAAATGGCTCCATTTTCATCAGTGAGAACTTTTACTTTTGAAATTATTGCACGAGTTTGACTTTTATGGACTTGTAGTAATTCCTAATGACTTAAAATGTTGTTATAAGTTAAAATTAGACTGAGTTGAGCTAAATCACTAACTTATGCAAGGGTTTGATGAAATTTTGAACTCAAAACTTTAACAGATAGCACAAAATGGAAGCTAAACATGAGATTTGACTTTTTCTGAGATTGTGACCAAGGAAATGGTCAAGGTGAACTAGTATAAGCCTCAGAATGATGAACAAACGAAACTTAACCTATTGTAACAACAACAACAACACAGCATAACAGTTTGAACCAAACACCCCTTAAGCAAAAGTCTAGGATCAATATTAAGGTGAAAGAGCCAATTACTAGCCAAAGCTGAAATGTAACCTTAGACTAACACTACATAAGCATCAACAAACAAGATTGCACAGCTGATTACCATTTATAACTACTAAATCAGATTATGTAAAAATTAATGGTAGAAGATTTACTTGACATCCAAAGCCAGGAATCTGAGAATTAAGAACCAAGAACCACCTATGTGTCTCCCATGAGACTCTAAACCAATTTCAACTTCATTGCTGCTACTGTTTCTTCATCTTCTTCTCTTCTTCATTTTTTTTATTTTTCTTTGATTTTCCTTAATATTTTTTCTTTTTTTTTTCTTTTCTGAATTTCACTTTCTTTTGATTCAAGCTATTTCAACAACTCATAAGGAACACTTTTCACCCAAAAATAATAACCTTAAAACAGAAATACAAAAATTTAAGAAATTAAGGCAAAATACGAATTTAAAACAAACTGAGATTGAACCTTAATTAAAACTTGAATTTGGAATTACAATGTTAAAACAAGAGAGAAACAGAAAAAATAAACTAAAATGGATGCCCTTAGGCTTACAACAAAGGTCCTATTTATACTAAAACTAAACTAGGGCTTCCCTCTTCACTTGTGCTTTTTCTCTCAGTAAAGATAGTGCAAAAGTCCTCCTTGTGCTTTCTTGAGTAAATCCCACCCATTGGATTGGGTGGAAATGATCTTAGCCATTGAAACTACTTTTGGCGCCATTTTCTTTAACTGCTAAAAAGTCATCATTGAGTGAGGATTTAGGGAAGCAATTAATAAACTTTGGATTATATGGAGGTTGGGGGGAACAAGTGATGGGTTGGTGATGTGGAGGTGAGGGCTTGTACTGGGTTGCAGGTGAAAAAAGTGGAAGGGGGAAAGGGATGGTCAAAGGAGTTTGACTGGGGGGAGGTTAATAAAAAAAACGTGAGGTTTTAATAAAAAGGGATTTATTATTTGTGGGTTTTGGGCTTGGGTAAAGATTGGGCCTGGGAAAGGATGGGAATGGTTTGCACTTGAGTTGGACTTGGATTTGGTTTATGAGTTGCATTTGGGTTTTGGTTTGTAGATTTAATAAAGGGCCGTATGGTTTTGGTAATTACACAAGGACCATTTTTGTATTTTAACCAAACATGAGGGACTGAAGTGTAAATNTAAATACCCAAGGACCAATTTTTACACTTTCTGAAAGTTCAGGGGCCTGTTTTGCCAATTGCCCAAAATTTCATTCAAGGACCTATTTTTGACAACTTAAAACAATTCAAGGACCTTGAATGATAAAACTCCATAATTTTAAACTCCAGGGACTATTTTTGCCAATCTTAGAAAGTTGGGGGACTGAAACTGTCAATTCTGCAAACTTTGCTCGTTTTTCATTTGTTTTTAAACATTTTGCATTTAAGACACATAAAACACGATCCTTTTGATATTTTCATCATTTTGATGTGATTTTGCGTGTTTTCAGATGTTTTGTGTTTCAGAATTGACCAAAAATGATGAGTGTTTGAGCACTCATCAATCCCCCACACTAAACTATTGCTAGTCCCTAGCAATATTTTTATGAAAACTTGATGGATTTTAAGTCTCTTTACCAAAAGCCATCACTTCTGGAGTAGCCGAATGTTTAAGTTCAAGTAAGAACCATGGTACACCAATAACCGTGTGATTTTGAGCAAACCACCAGCTTTCAACGGATTTGATTAGTCTTTACCAGAAGCCGTTTGCTTCTGGACTAGCCAACTCTTAGATAAATTATCTTTGGTGAGCTGATTACCAATTATGGTTTTTTCCAACGCCTTTACCACAAGCCATAACCTTGCGGGCTAGCCAACTCTTCACTATAAGATATGGTGAGTCGATTACCATACAATTTTTGGCAAATTGTCAGCCGTAAACGGATTTGAGATATCTTTACCAAGAGCCGTTTGCTCCTGGATTAGCCAATCCTTTTGTCGGTTAGACATGGCGGACTGATAACCACAAAAATTTTGAAATAAAGTGAAAAATTTTTGAAAAATTTTGGCCACAAACGGGGGTACTAGATGATATAATGTGATAAAATTCGCTAGAATTTCCCCCCCACACTTAGAATTGAATATTGTCCTCAATATTCAAAGTCCCGGCTATTATGCCGAATCTTCAAACGGAAAGCAAGACAATATTCTAAGCTAACTGCGGAAATTGGATTTTTCACTTTATTTATATTAGATATACTGTACACAACTGAAAAAGCTCAAGCTTCTTAAATAGAAGCTATCACTTCTTTTAAAATGATTTTTTTTTTTTTAACAAGAGATTTTATATATATTGAAAACAGCTGCAGGGGACGGCCACTCCCCCACACTTAGGTGGTAGAAAATAGAAAGAAGTCAGAAATACGGGTGAAAACCCATATGCATTGCTACTGTTTTTGTTCACCGAGTCACTAGCTTGACTCGATCCCCGCATTCATTTGTCCTTGGGGAAAGTTTGGAGATCCGGGACAACCATGGATGGTATGTCCTCTCCGAAGTAATGCTTCAACCGATGCCCATTCACTTTGAAATTTGGCCCGTCATTTTGAGATAATTCGACGGTGCCATAAGGATAAACTTTAGCAATGGTCAATGGTCCGGTCCAACGGGTTTTCAATTTACCCGAGAAGATCTTTAATCTTGAGTTAAAAAGAAGGACTCGATCACCCACGTTGAAAACGCGGTTTTTGATCTTTGAGTCATGGAGCTTCTTTGTTTTTTCCTTGTAGATTAAAGAGTTTTCATAGGCCTGATCACGAAGTTCACTNCAAAAATGATGAGTGTTTGAGCACTCATCACAAATCCCGTTGGATTTATCCCTCTATCTCACTAGGAGTATGTTGATACTCTCTTTCTTTCGAATCGTGTCTTATGACTATTTAAATATTTCATTGGAAATATTGAGCACATCCTTTATGTTTCGTCTAATGACTATTTAAATATTTCACTAGAAATATTATAGTTATATCTTGTGTCTCATCTCATGACTATCAAAATATTTCATTCGAAATATTGAAGTCACATCTTGTGTCTCGTCTCATGACATTTTAAATATTTCACTGGAAATATTAAGTCATCCTTCACATCGCTTTAATGACTACCTGTATATTTCCTCGGAAATATAAAAGTCATCTCTTCTCGTCTAGTACTACCGTTCATTTTGTAAAAAGAATTTATTATGTATAAATTCTCTCCTCGTGTCGAAAAGTCTCACTAATCTATCTTCTGATTCCTCAGCCTTTTTCCTCTCACTTCCGCATGGTACTAAACACATCTTATGTTTAGTTACTTCCGTATCCATTATCTTCTCAACTTATCTACACTTTTCAACTTTCGTTCTACACTACCAATGCTTCCGCATCCTACTCATCTTCCTCACACCTCAAGCAATGAACCGCTAGGATAAGTTTAGATATCCCTTCTTCATCAACATAGATAACCTCACTAGAACCTTATCACTAACCTCACAACCTTGAAGATTTTATCTTCATAACCATTAGGATATCTCCACATAATCACATGCCTCATCATATGAATGTTCTATGAATATTCATAATAATTGAGAAGAGCTACGTAACTTCAAAAGGTGAAGTTTATTATATGCTATCCACCACTTGTCATGACGTTACTAAGCTCATCGCTTCCGTCAACGTTTATTTTCCTCTTTACTTTTATTTTACATCTTGTTCGGATGGTCATAGATTAAGGGGGAGCGAAAACACACTCATATAGTCTTTCAACAAACAATCTCAAGAACACACAAATGTGGTTCTTATTCCCTAGAAAACTTCCCTTTAGCTGCCCAGAACTAGGCTGCATAGGAAAATTCATGATTTCCAGGTCACAGTACCGTTAAATAGGCCACGGTACCGTTAAATTTCATGGTACAGTGCGGTATTTAGTGGTATCGTGCCCCTGTTTGACGAATTTTCTCTATTTCCTTTAGATTCTTGCATCCCTAACCTCAAACCTGCAAAATTTTGCAAACTCACATGCACCCTAAGATTCCTTCACTACATCATAGGACACTACCACCAACCTTAAATCCCACAACTCTTACCTATTTAAGGCCTCACCATTGCAAGCCTACCTTGCATCTCATCTTCAAACCTCACATCAACATCATTCATCATCACACTTAACCCTTATAACTAAAATTCACTCTTGATAGTGTTATTTAGTTTCAAAACCTTCAACCCTTATATCAATACCACTCAAACCTTAGCTACACTTCACTCTTGATAGTGATAGATAGTCTAAAAACCTTCAACCCATCGATCATTACACTCAAACCTTACAACTATTCCTCACTTTGGATAAGTGCCAGTTAGTTTACCAACCTTCAATCCTCATAATCACACGAAACCCTTCATGCACCAAATTATCTCTAACACACAACTAGGATCATCCAAACTAGAAATCTAGAACTTCATTACCTCAACCCCGTTAGAGATATCCACCAACAATCCTGTTAGGATTACATGCACATTTTCGTTTTCTCTTTTGAAATATATCATGCATCTCATTGTTAGTGCAAACGATATATTAACCTAAACCATCTTTTCCCACCTTTCCTGAAAGGTCAAAATCAACACTTTCCCATCTTATGGAATCATTTCCATTCGCATCTAGGTGCATATCATTCTCATTTTCATTTTTTTGGTATATCTTCTATCGAGTCTACTTTATGGCATGACTTGTCATAATAGTAATCATTAAGAGTATGTCTTTTCAACATACCATCCTTAATACCAATCATCTTAGGTAGATGATGACGTCGTTCAAAAGGTTTGTTAGAACTTGCCTTCCCAATGACAACTTGGAAGAAGTCATTTTATGTGTCCGTCAACGAACAAATCTCGTTCTTGTTTCTTTGATTGATTGAACAATTACACATTAGGTTGTTGGTCGGGTTGTGACACTCAAGTTGTAAGATACCAAATAATAACATGTATGGTTTTATGTCGTATGGTTCGAATTAAGAAGAAGAAAGAAAGAAAGAATAAGAAGAAAGGTTAGAGAGAGAAAAAGAGAGAGAATGAGAACCTTAGAGAGAGAAACACAAGAAAAATAAAGATTAACTATGTGAAGGTCCAACCTTCTCCCTTGGTGGGAGAAGGTATTTATAGTTATAATGGATGAATGCCTCTACTAGGCTGTGAAGCGGGCTGACAGAGGGTAAAAGACCCGACCCGACACCACGAAAGCTAACTAAACTAATCTACGTATTAACTATTATATTAAATACTACGAGCTATACAATGCTTTAACATACTAGGGATGACCGAATCTTCTATAAGAAAAAAACGTATTCCTAACAATCTCCCCCTAAGGGAGGTCACCCCAGAAATTAAATCTTGAATTCTAGCATTGAGATCTTTGTAGATGTATTTGTAGCTCGCAGTTGTTGATTCTTTAGTGAAATGAACTTTGTGCATTCAGCAGCGGACTCTAGATGACTTGCTTGATGTGTAGGATGATCTTTGATATTGCTTCGTGTTAATCATCCAAATAAGTAGCTTTAAGTCATCTTTGAGTAGACGTATCTCTATGTGATGTTGCGACTATCTTTGTGTTGTCATGCTCACACTTTTCTGGATCATGATCTTCTGCATCAGAGTTGTGGAAGCATAGTTGAAGCCCATTCTATGATCATGATTTCTTTAGATTTGATGTTGAAGTGTCAGCATGATGTGATGAATCGGCATCTTTTCAGCAATCAGCAGCAACCGCTAACTTCTTTGTCTCAGGTGGGAGTACGCCTTTTCCACATGCCCATATATCTTTGTTGAGTGAATATCCATGGTTGATTCAGTCTGAATACTCCTTTTAGATGTCGGTATGAGCATGTGGAACTAGAGTGATGGTGGTGAAAATGATAAGTTTGGTATGTTGAGCTACATAAAACTTGGTTAGTAATAAACATACCAGCACTTACAACTTCGGACTTCGAGATTGTCAACAGCATAGTGTGAAGACTTTCTCTAATCCTTACTAAGGCCGTTCCTAATCGGATGCCCCCGAAAGGGCTTTCACTGACATACGAAGTACACCAACGATTGGGTGAGTCGCTGGAGATCACCCCACGACTCTAGACCTTTTGGAACACCACCACGAACACTAAGCGTAATCCACGAGAGATTACCGAAGTGACCTGATGTTAGGCTTGTTTGATGTTGACCCTGGCAGGAGTTTCCACTCAATCATTGGGAAAATACATATGCATATTCCCTCATAAGTGTTCTTAGCAGATTGCTAAGATCTGCGTAGGACTCAAAATTACAACTGGTGTCCTTAATGTTGAACAACCAGTGTAGAAATATCAAGTGTTCCTATGAGATCTTTTGATGCATCTCGTTTCTCTAGACTCGATAAGTGCAATTTGGTTATCCTATTCGGAGACTAGGGAGGGGTCTCCTGTTTCAATATCAACTAGCTCTAAGAGACAAGTCGATAGATTACACCGGTTCCCCGTGAGAATGAAACAAGCTCTTTTAAGAGAACTTGAGTGGCTGGAAGGTTTAGTGCAGTGCGTCACTGGGTCCATGACGTCTTGTCTTCAATACCGATGTTACTGATCGAGTTCATTTTTTTCAAGCGGTGGAGCTTATAAACTCGAGTCGTAGTCCCAACAAGGGTTGAACTGATCTTGTCGATTGAGTCGTGAGATATGTGAGATGAATAGGTTTAAAAAGATGATTTTTGGTTTTGTTTATATTACAACGACAATTTAAAAGCGGTTAAAGTAAAGGAAAGCGATAAAGCGACGCAAAATAAGTAAACAAGTAAA
>LBNU01011076.1:37383-48897 GCA_014162995.1 Artemisia annua
CATACTCGCAAAAAGATTAAGCATACTCGCAAAAACTAAGGTCTTACTCGCAAAACTAACATCATACTCGCAAGAAAACTAAAACCTTACTCGCTAAAAAGGTCATACTCGCAAAAATAAAAATGTCATACTCGCAATCATGGTTCATACTCGCAAACATGGTTCATACTTGCAAAACATTACATACTCGCAGAAAGTGGACCTTACTCGCAAATCCCTAATACCTTACTCGCAAAACTCAAAAAAAAATATGAACTGAACTTATTTTACGTGGACAAAAAGATTAAAAACATTGAAAGCTAACAAAAACTGAACTTATTTTAATTCTTCAACCCCTTCAGTGCTTACCGAGACGTCATTACTAGAACCTTGTTGGGTTTGTTCCAGTCCAAGCTCAATCTCAGTCGGCACTCTTCGCTTTCTCACTTTTCTCCTTTTCTCAATCATTCCTAAGGACTTCTACTCTATCTATTGGATTGTCCCTGGGAAGATCCCTCCGATTCTGGTTGATCATGGGAACATATACCTAACCTTACCATCCTTATAACTCCATGCATTAAAGTAACTTGGTCGGTCTTTTGGTATCTTTCCACAATCGCCATATAAGCAAATTATTGAAAATTTTCTCAAAGTGTTTATGATTAAGAAACACATTTTGCACACACTTTGAGAGTTTTATAACTTTTCAAATGCTCCCCCTTAACATGTGCTCATAGGTTTTTGATTGAAATTTGCACATGTCGGGGTGAGTTGCACTTTTGAATTGATCTACTCTTAATAGACATATACCCTAGGGACACGTTTACGTTGCTTAGTTAAAGGGATCTGTTATCAGCTTTTAGGTGATAACTAGCCCTAATAACTAACTTGAAGTTGTTAACATTCCTTAAAAAGGAAGATAGACCCCTCAAAGTATACATCTAAGAAGAGCTTCTCGAAACGGTACTTTCTACTTGGATAAATCCTTTCGAATTCAAACGTTTGTGTTTCGTCAATTTATGAGTCAAATTCTGAGTCATAATCAATTCATGGTTTCTACTTGTTATTGTCTACTTGATTCAATTTGAAAGTTTTAAAACTTTAGCACATATGGGAGAGCGTACATTTGAGATCAATTATTCACCATTTATCCACTTGCTCCCCCTCAATATGTGCTTTGATTAAAATTCAAAAACTTCAAAATTTTAGCACATACGGGAGAGCAAACCTTTAAGTCCAAAAACGTCACATTTTAAATCAGATTTCATATTTAAATCACATTCTCTCCCCCGATCAAAAAATTTCAAATCTTTTGAGATTTTGTGATCCCAATTGATTTAAATGATTTTAGAAGAAAATGGGAGAAAATGTGGAAAAATTTTAACATGTACTGATTTTGAGACACTTTTTCACTGATGGTGCATAAAGCTTTTAAAGATGCAGAAATTTTAAGCAAATACGCTCCCCCTCAATTAATGACCCTTTTTCTATTTTAAGGAATTGGAGTCATTACATTGAGCAGCAGGGTATTTGTGAAAATTTAAGTCCAATAGCCACCTTGTAAACCACAAAAACTCTCTTGAAGAATTATAAAAGAGAGAGATTTTAGGATGAAAGAAGACTTCTCTTCTTTTTCTAGAAGTGATGCACTGAAACGTACATCTATTCGAAGAAACATGGATATAAAGTAATCCATGCCCGAGTGAACATCACCCAGTGAGAGGAACAACCGTCTTTTTGGCGACTGCGGGTTGCTATCTGAAGTAATAGCAAGCCGTAATTTTACGAACGGGTTACAGTCTGAAATAACTACAAGCCATTTAGGCATGTTTTGAAAACATTTTGAACTTCTGTTCGAACTACATTTAAAGACCCGTGTCATTATTGAATGACATTTCTAGGACCGTAAATGTTATCGATGCCAGAAGACATACCTTAAAAAAAAACTATTTTTAGTGTTTTCTATTTTTCTGATTTTTATGGTTTTTGAAAATTTTATATTTTTCTATTTACAATTTTTGAAAAGAAAAAACATGTACAGAATGGAGTGCACGCTTGGTTTTAAAGAATGGTTTAGCGATGCACTTTCCTGACATTGAATTCCAACGAGGACTGAAAACCGGTGTTTCATTTGAAATAACACTCGTGGAATCCATGGAGATTTAAAACTCTTTTTCCGTTGAAAAATTGATTGAGAAAACCGGTGTTTCTCTCGGAGTTTTAAAATCTGAAGAAGAAGATTTCCTTCTAAAGTTGAACCACATGGGTTCTTTTTGAAGATTTGTTTTTGTGATAAATGGAAATCTTCCGGCATTTGAGATTACGAAAGCAAAGTCATTCTTATAATACATCGAAAGCATTACAGATTTTGAAAATTTGACAGAATTTGAACGACTTTGCTTTGGTCTCCTCACTTGCTTTACCGGAGTAAAGCGAAAGTGCGAAGATTTTGAAAAACTTGTTTCTCAACATTTGAATCCTGTTTCAAGTTTGGCCTTCCGAGACATTTACCCCCTTTGACCTCTCTCATCCTTCTCATGAAAATATTTACTTGATTTTACATATTATAAAACGCTCATGAGAGATTGGTGTATCAGAAATCAAACTAAAATGTGCAACTACATGAACAATACGTTTGAACATTTTTTTTTCTCCTCCTCAAAACATGTTTCATACTAAACATTTAGGCAATAGTTGAACCTTTGACGAAACATATCTTGACTTCAAATACGATGACATGTACTTGCTCACAGAAAATGCATCAGGCACAAACAAACACATAGGAGAATCAAAAACTCATTCTAAATCTTCCTAAGTGCACAGAGTTCTCAAATTAACACACAAGATCACAGATTAATTCTGTAGAACACTAGTTAACATCACAAACACAAATAACCTTGTGGTTTGGTTCGTTCCAAGCAAGAGAGAAAGAAAGAAATCTAGAGAGAGAAAGTTAGAGAGAGAAAGAAGTGAAGCCTTAGAGAGAAAACCAAAAAAAAATAAAATAGAATAATGAGAAGGCTTACCCTCTCCAAGGATGGAGAGGGTATTTATATGTACATGGGTTTTGCCACTTGGGCGTGCCACTTGGGCTGCGGATCAGGTATACAGTGGGTAAAGACCCGTCCTTCTTCCGCGAACTAATCTACTTCTAAACTACGTTTAACTAACTAACATAACTTCTACGAGCTAAACAATGCTTAATCATATCTTGGGTGACCGAATCTTTCTTATACAAAAATCGTGTTCCTAACAATCTCCCCCTAAGGGAGGTCACCCCGAAAAATCTTAATTCTTGAATTCTTGCATTGAGATCTTTGAAGATTCTTTTGTAGCTCGTAGTTGTTGATTCTTCATTGATGAAACGACTCAAGATGACTTCCTTGATGTATATGATGATCTTTTGACTTTGCTCTTCGCTCTTCGTCCATATATTTAGCTTCAAGTCATCTTTGAGTGTATGTGTCTCTTCGTGATGTTGTGATTGTCTTTGTGATGTCATGCTTACACTTTTCTGGATCATGATCTTCTTCATCAGAGTTGTGGAAGCATAGTCGAAGCCCATTATTTGATCATGATATCTTGAGTTAAGATGTTGAAGTGTAAGCATGTGATGATGAATCTGCATCTTTTCAGCAATCGGCATCAATCGTCAACTTCTTTGTATTTGGAGAGGTTACGCCTTTCCAACATGCTCATACATCTTTGTTGAGTAGATCTTCCCGGTTGAACAGTTCTGACGTCTACTTTTTAGATGTTGGTATGAGCATGTGGAACTTGAGTGATAGTGGTGATCACGGTAAGTATGGTATGTTGAGCTACATAAAACTTTGTTAGTAATAAACATACCGGCACTTACAAGTTTGGACTTCGAGATTGTCAACAGCATAGTGTGAAGACTTTCTCTAATCCTTACCAAGGCCGTTCCTAATCGGATGCCCCTGAAAGGGCTTACACTGACATACCGAAGTACACCAACGATTAGGTGAGTCGCTGGAGATCACCCCACGACTGTAGACATTTTGGAACACCACCGTACATACTAAGCGTAACAACCAAGTGATTACCTAAGTGACCTGCTGTCAGGGCTGTTTGATGTTAACCCTGGCAGGAGTTTCCACTCAATCATTGGGAAATACTTATGTATATTCCCTCATAAGTGTTCTAGGCAGATTGCTAAGATCTGCGTAGGACTCGAAATATTACAACTGGTGTCCTTAATGTTGAACCACCGGTGTATAAGTATCAAGTGTACCTATGAGATCTTTTGATGCATCTCTTGGCTCTAGACTCGATAAGTGCACATTTGTTATCCTATGCGGAGACTAGGGAGGGGTCTCCTGTTTCAATATCAACTCGCTCTAAGAGACAAGTCGATAGTTTACATCGGTTCCCCGTGAGAATGAAACAAGCTCTTTTGAGAGAACTTGAGTGGCTGGAAGGTTTAGTGCAGTGCGTCACTGGGTCCATGACGTCTTAATCTTCAATACCGATGTTACCTTGGTAACAATCAGTAGCATATGAATTGAACCCGGTGTCTGCCCTAAGGTTGAATAATTGGAGGGCTATTTCTTTTCACCCTTTCTCATTTCATTTCTTTTTAATTCTTCAACCCCTTCAGTGCATACCAAGACTTCATCACTAGAACCTTATTGGGTTTATTCCAGTCCTAGCTCAGTCTTAGTCGGCACTCTTCCCTTTCTCACTTTTCTCCTTTTTTCAATCATTCCTAAGGATTTCTAATCTATCTATTGGATTGTCCCTGGGAAGATCCCTCCGGTTTTGGTGGATCATTGGAACATATACCTAACCTTACCATCCTTATAACTCCGTGCTTTTAAAGTAAATTGGTCGGTCTTATGGTATCTTTCCACAATCATCACATAACCAAATTCATTGAAAATTCTCTCAAAGTGTTTATGAATAATAAACTCATTTTGTTGACACTTTGAGAGTTTTATCATTTTTCAAATACTCCCCTCTTAACATGTGCTCATAGGAAGAAACAAATTTGCACATGTCGGGGTGAGTTGCACTTTTTGAATTGATCTACTCTTAATAGACATATACCCTAGGGATACGTTTACGTTGCTTAGTTAAAGGGATCNTTACCATCCTTATAACTCTGTGCTTTTAAAGTAAATTGGTCGGTCTTATGGTATCTTTCCACAATCATCACATAACCAAATTCATTGAAAATTCTCTCAAAGTGTTTATGAATAATAAACTCATTTTGTTGACACTTTGAGAGTTTTATCATTTTTCAAATACTCCCCTCTTAACATGTGCTCATAGGAAGAAAGAAATTTGCACATGTCGGGGTGAGTTGCACTTTTTGAATTGATCTACTCTTAATAGACATATACCCTAGGGATACGTTTACGTTGCTTAGTTAAAGGGATCCATTATCAGCTTTTAGGGGATAACTAGCCCTAATAACTAACTTGATGTTGTTAACATTCCTTGAAAAAGGAAGTTAGACCCGTCAAAGTATACATCTAATAAGAGCTTCTCGAAACAGTACTTTTCTACTTGGATAAATCCTTTCGAATTCTAACGCTTGTGTTTCGTCAATTCATGAGTCAATTCTGAGTCATAATCAATTCACGGTTTCTACTTGATTTTGTAAAAAACCCGCGAACGACTCTTAGCCACTTGCTTCCCCTCAATATGTGCACATTGATTGAATCAATTTTTGAAAGTTTTCAAAACTTTGGCACATAAGGGTGAGCTTTCATTCGAGATCATTTACTCATCATTTTTCAACACTTGCTCCCCCTCAGTATGTGCTTTGATCATAATCCAAAATTTTTAAATTTTTTAGCACATACGGGAGCGATCTTTTGAGTCCAAAGCATCTTTTCAAGTCCAAAAACATCACATTTAAATGATGAATTCAAAGCTCAACTTCTGAAAAAGTGTTTCACAATTGCAGCATTAAAAAAATGAGCTAAGAAAACATCACTTTTATGAGTCCACAAACATTCTTTATGAGTCCAAAAACATCACTTTTAAATCAGTTTTTATATTTAAATCACATTCTCTCCCCCGATCATAAAATTTCAAATCTTTTGAGATTTTGTGATCCCAATTGATTTAAATGATTTTCGAAAAAGCATTGGAGAGACATGTGATAAAATTTTAAACTTTTACTGATTATGAGACACCTTTTTGAGTTTCACTGTGGCTGGTGCACAAAGTTTTTAAAGGTGCAGAAATTTTGAGCACATACGCTCCCCCTCAATTAATGAACCGTTTTTCCATTTTAACGTTTAATAGCCATTAATGTGAGTGGTAACGTATACGAGAAAATTTCAGACCGATGGCCACCTTGTACACCACAAAATCTCTTTTGAAGAATTTTAGAAGAAAGAGATTTTGGGAAAAGAAGACTTCTCTTCTTTTACTAGAAAGGTTGCAATGAAGCGTACAACTTTTCGGATAATCCGCACATAGTGAAAACATGGTAACGTGTTTTTCACGGATTTTGAAAATCGGGTTGCTATATGAAGTAATAGCAAGCCATAATTTAAGTGCGGGTTACAGTCTGAAGTAACTGCAAACCATCGTTTATTCAAACATATATTTTTGGTATTTTCAAATTTTTCAGATTTTTATGGGTTTTATAGGTTTTATATTTTTGTATTTTTCTTTTCTGTATATATAAAAGGATATTTTGAAGCTTATCCATTACTCCTCCTAATCTTCCTAAAGACTTTTGAGTGACTCAGGAGTGATACTCTTCATTCCAAGACGCGGGAAAATGAATTGAAACCGTTCTCTAGGGAGTGCCTTAGTGAAGATATCAGCCAGCTGAAATTCCGTCCTCACAAAGTAGAGTTCCACTATTCCCTTTTCCACTTGTTCTCTGATAAAATGATGTCGAATGTCGATGTGCTTTGATCTAGAGTGCTGGACCTTGTTGCAGCAAAGAGCTATGGCACTTTTGTTGTCGCAGTACATCGGAACTTTGTTGTAAACAAAACCATAGTCTGATAATTGAGACCTCATCCGAAGGATTTGAGCACAGCAGGATGACATGGCAATGTATTCAGCCTCTGTTGAGGAGATTGATGTACTCATTTGCTTCTTTGATGACCAGCTAACCAGCTTATCTCCTAGAAATTGAGCACCTCCTAAAGTACTTTGACGATTATCCTGACAACCCGCATGATCAGCATCAGAGTAGGCAGTGAGAGCCATTGCAGTGTCTTTTGGATACCAAAGGCCCATGTGAATAGTTCCTTGAAGATACCTAAAGACTCTTTTGAATGCCTCTAAATGCTTCTTTGTAGGTTTGGATTGATAACGAGCACACATGCAAACCGCAAATAAGAGATCAGGTCTGCTAGCTGTGAGGTACATCAATGATCCAATCATACTTCGATATTTGGTTTGGTCGACAAGTGCTCCTTTAACATCTTCATCCAACTTTGTTCTTTCCACCATTGGAGTGTCAACTGATTAACATGATTCAAATCCAAATTTCTTTAGTATTTCACTTGCATACTTGGATTGATTGATGAAGATACCGTGTGGATTTTGAGAAATCTGAAGTCCCAAGAAGAAAGACATTTTCCCCATCATGGACATTTGGAATTCAGTACTCATCTCTTGTGCAAACCTATCACATTCCAATGGATCGGCAGATGCGAAGATAATGTCATCCACATAAATCTGAACATGGAGACGATGTTCTCCCAACTTTCTTGTGAACAAGGTAGGATCAACAACTCCTTTGGTGAACTGGTTGGCTAAGAGAAATTTGGACAGAGTATCTTACCATGCTCTGGGTGCTTGTTTAAGACCATATAGTGCCTTCTTCAATCGATAGACATGATTAGGGCGTTCAGGATCAACAAACCCCTCTGGTTGACTTACATACACCACTTCTTTTAAGTGACCATTAAGAAAGGCAGTTTTCACGTCCATTTGGTAGACAACCATGTTCTGACTAGCTGCATTGGCAAGGAAAATTCTGATAGCTTCAATTCTGGCAACAGGTGCGAATGATTCCTCAAAGTCGATGCCTTCTTCTTGTCTGTACCCTTTGGCCACAAGTCGAGCTTTGTTCTTTAACACTTCGCCGTATTCATCAAGTATTACTTTGAAGATCCATTTGAGGGCGATAATCATTGCACAGTCGGGAGGGGGCACTAATTCCCAAAAATCTAGTATGTCAAATTCATGGATTTCATCTTGCATTGCAGTGAACCAGGACATTTTTGTTAACGCATCTTTATAATCCTTTGGTTCTGTTTTGGACAGAACGTTGACAACGAAACACCATAAAGCATCTGTGGCAAGTTGTCGTCGAGTAGACACCGGCCTAGATGGGTTACCAATGATGTTGTCAATCGGGTGATCGTTTGTCCATTTCCTGATATGCTCATGAAGTTGATGACTTGGAATTGAAGTAGCAGTGTTGGAGTCTTCTGAGGATGTTGCCAAAGTAGATGGTTTAGGAGCAAAAATGTTGACAAAAGGTTCTTCAGGTGGTTGAGTAAAAGGATTCACTTCAAATGTGTTATCAGATGCTTCTTCTTGAGGTATTGAAGAATGTTGATTAGTGGGATTGGTATGACTGAAAGATGGAGCATTCTGACTAAGAGAGATGGAGATAGAGGGCCCGTTTGTATGTTGAGGTTCATCATTAGCAGCAGCATCAGGACCTATGACTTGTTGTTCTGGTTCGACTCTCTGTTGGGGCTCAAAGTACTCATCATACATTGGATCAAACAGCTTCTTCAAATCCTCACTAGAAGGTGGTACAGAAGGAACATCAGTTGTAGAAGATTGTACAAGTCCTGAACTAATTTGTCCAGGAGTCCAAAGATTAGATGCGGGTCCTAAACTGGAGTATTCAGGAACCGTTTGCTCGGTCAGCTCATCAAACGTGACATGGATAGTTTCCATGATTTTTCGGGTTCTTTTGTTGTAGATTCTATAACCCTTCTTGTTAGGTGCATAGCCAACAAAAATTCCAAAATCTGCTTTTGCCTTGAGCTTTCCCAGATCTTCGCTATCATTGGTTGGGTAGCATAATGCACCAAAGACTCGAAGGAATGAGAGATCGAGTTTTCTTCCATGCACTAGCTCATAAGGTGTTTACAGTGTAGGGAATGTATCAGTGATCTATTCTGAGTGTAACAAGCAGTTGCAATTGCTTCTCCCCATAGGTACATAGGAGCTTTGGAGAAGATCAACATAGTTCGCGCTGCCTCTACAAGTGTACGGTTTCGTCTTTCAACGACTCCATTATGCTGAGGTGTTCGTGGAATACTCCTTTGATGAGTAATTCCTTGATCTTCATAGAACTGGGTAAGTTGTTGATTGACAAACTCTGTTCCATTATCTGTGCGGACAAATCTAACAACTTTATTGAGTACAACTTGCAACTGCTTGATAAGTTTGATGATGATTTCAGGTGTTTCATCCTTGGATCTGAGGAATTTAACCCATGTGAAACGAGAGTAGTCATTAACGATCACCAATACATATCTCTTTCCAAATATGCTTTGCACTCTCATGGGACCACAAAGGTCCATGTGAAGGGTATGAAGAACTTCCATTATGGTGCTGATAGTTTTGGGTTTGTGAGTATGCTTCTTGCTTTTACCAAGTTGACAAGCGGAACACAGATGATCTTTTTCATACTTCAGCCTGGGCATGCCTCGAACAAGATCTTTACGAGTAAGTTCATTGATGGTACCGAAGTTCAAATGGTTCAAACGACGATGCCACAACCATGATTTGTTCTTGGAGGCTTTAGATAGTAGACAGATTGGAGATGCTTGCATTATATCTTCAATGGATATAGTGTAGAGGTTCGTTCCACGTCTGCTTTTCAGAAGATCCACACCGTCCAATCTTCTAACATAACAGGAGTGTTTTCTAAAGGCAACTTCTAGATCTGAGTCACAGAATAGACCAATGGAGAACAAATTGTGCCCAAGCCCTTCTACATAGTAAACTCTTGAAATCACGCTGTTGCCAACCACATAATATCCATAACCCATTATAGCACCAAAATGATCGTTCCCGAATCTAACTATCCCGATAAACTTTTTCACGAAATTTCTGAGCCGCTAGCGATCCCCCGTCATATGTTTAGAGCAGCCTGAGTCCAAATACCACAGGGCGATTTGTACAACCTGCATTTGGAACCAAACAGATATGGATAACGAAAAAACTTGGATCCCCAACCAGAAGTGGGGTCCGACTGGTTAGCACAAACATTGTTAATTGCAACAGAGGAGGAATTATTACTAGCATCCTTAGACATAACATGGTGTGCAAGGGGACTAGACTTATGTTTAGCGCATTGGGTACTTATAGGAAAAGTTCTACCAGTCTCCTTCCAAACCCTACTTTCGTAGGCCTTTGGACGAAACTACTTAGCATAGGGGCGTGGATTTCCTATTAATACTAATCTTCCAGTGGGTCTCCAATGATAGCCAACATTAGTAAACTTCCTTCTTTTGGCTTTCCAAACAAGTTTTTCACGTTTATAATAAACAGCACGACAACCAGGCGAATCTATAGAAGCATTCAAACATGTCTTAACACACACATCATGATTACCAGAATTTAAAGAGTTATTACAGATCTCACAAATGGTTTTAGAATTCGAATTAATTACAGTACGCCTAAAGCTAATACTAGAATCAACACGATTCACAACATTCAGATCAGTCTTATTGTTCCTAAGGTGGTCTTCTACTTTCTTTCCTTGAGCACTTTTAGCTGGCGAAGTCCTATCATTCCTTGTATTGCAACTAGGCTTTGACTTGCTAGCATTAGTGTCAACTTTTACTCCTGTAGAATTAATGATGGGAACATTAGAGTGAGAAACTGCTGATTGATTTCTGGTGTGAGATGTGTTATGTACTGCTGATGTTATGGGCACTTTAAATGTGACATGCTTGTTCTTAACCTTAGAAGGAAAATCATCAGTCTTATCACGCATGCAAACAGTTTTAGGACATGTACCAATAGCATAATCTAAGAGCTCATATGATCTGTTGGTGAGAAAATACACATCATGAATGCCAATGTCCATAGGTCTCACCATTCTAACCTCTTCAATGGTCTCGCAAAGATTATCTAGGCAATCCTTAAGATACCTAAGGTACTCACTATGAACAAACGCATTATTCCTAAGGGGAAGAGGAATATTAATGGTATCAGCAACAGTCCTTTTAGCTATTGTAAAATTGGTGAGATTGCAATCACATGTAGTGACTGGCATTTTCCCTTTCACCTGAGTCTTATAGATTCTAAATTTCATTTAACAAAGAAGTCACTTTTTCATTTGATTTAACACGTGAGATCTTGAAAGACTCATGTAACTCTTTGTAGTGTTGTTTGATTTTAGAGTTTTCAGGTTGAAAACACTCATTTTCATGTTTCAAATTGTTAATGATGTTTTGAAGTTGAAGAATTTGAGAATCTAAACACGGAGGTTTCTGGGTATCCATCACATCACATCTATTATCATTCATGACACATTCATTCACAATCACATCACATTTC